>JAJQQW010001600.1:0-10000 GCA_025583905.1 Ia io | reverse complement strand
TACAATTATTCATCCTATATTAACCAAAACATTAATGTTCAAACCATATGGTGTTTTCAATTCAAAATACATTTACAGACATTATTACCTAAGTCTTAAAAATAATAAAAATATAACACAAAATTTACAAAATATACCTGACTAAACAAAAAAATAAAAAATTAAAAAACAAAAAATTCATATACCTGATCAACAACAAACTATTTTCTATCAACAATATTCGTTTACCAAACCAATTAGTCTTTTGAGTCTACAAAACCATACCATTTTTTATCCTTCATCACTATCATAACATCAAGAAATAATTATATAAATCAATCATATATAACCCAACTTTCAAACAAACTCTTAAATACCAACTACCAAACACCTAAAAATATGTAAAATCTCAAAATACACATCCTACATAAATTCTGAATAAAACAACCATATTATAACAATATACCTAACAAATACCCCTATATGCATACTTTTTAATCAACCCCTAACAAATAACACTGTAACAAAAAAACAAATTTTTATATACAATGAATGAATTAACATAAACCTACACTGTACTATTGTGGGTGATATACACACATAATCCTCACATTTTTATCCCTCAAATAACAATAATTATTACATAGACACTTATTTCACACCACCACACACTATATTAACAATTTTTAACTATTAACTTCAATAAAAACTACCAACCCACCAATAATACAACCTATAAAACCAACTATTGCGTGTCACTCTACACACCAAAAATCAACAACACTTCCACAAAAACCACTACAAATTTTTCACAAAAATAAATAATATCAAATAAAACAAAAAAGTTTTCAAATCCATAAACACACAAACCAAATAACCACCAAATCAATTCATCATTATAAAAAAAAATACCATATTCATAAATAAACATAAAAAACTATCCATTAATCATTATCCAAAACTTCTCTTATCTTACAATCTAAATCAATCCACCCTCAATATTAAATATACATCAAAATTCAATATCAATAAAAAATAAAAAAAAACAAATTAATACATAAAACACAATACAAACGCATAAATCTTTTTATACGATAATAATAACAATAACAAACCTAATATCAAATATTAATGTAAAACATCATACTTGAGAATTTCACTTACATTTTTCTCTATAATATAAATAATCTTTTCTATTATTTTTTAAATTATCGAATATTTTTGTTTCCTAGTAAAATACTCAATAAAGCCTGTCCTAATACAACCTTTCCAACATATCTACTATAAATTGTTTTTAACCACTACATCACATAATAATCAAAACAAAATTACAAACACTATGTTAAATAATACCACCAGAAATCAAAATAACAACTGAATTAAAATAAACTATATACATATAACCACTATTTACATACTAAATATATTTAACTTATAAAAAATTACCCAATACCGACCTCGTCAATCAAAATAAACATTAACCAAAACCAACTAAAACTTTATCATCTTCAAACACTTCCTAATACAAACCAACAATTAAACCAAAATAAAACAATATCTCATTATCAGAGGAAATAGGAGAGGTCAGCGCTACTTTAAGCACATAAAAAAATCCATCATCGTGGCAGGTACTCAGTTATATTCTCCTTATTTTCATCATGCACAGCCTTATAAACACCAAGATAACGACAGTCAACTGCCTCAAATATTTAACAAGAGGTATCCATTTTGCTTCTGTACAAGAGGAGCTATCTCTGTTTAAGAGACATATTATCATGAACCTTATGTAAAAAGTAAGAATCAGTTGAACATTTACAATGTCCCCAGGCTATGTTCACTATCCCCCCACCCTACCCACCGTCTAATTAAAATACTCCCTAGGAATCTAGACCGTTCAAGATAGTCAAGAATCATTGGTTCATGTATTAATGCAGGAAAATCAAAATCAACTGAGCAAAAGTGCAAGTATGTTTGAAGATTTGTTTCAGAAGGTGGGGGAGATAAGCACTAAAATGCATGGTACTGGCAATAGCCATGAAAGATTTTAGTTGTTCCCAAAAGGATTTTCTCAAATGTAAAGAACAATAGATTGATCTTGCCCCACTCAAAACTACAAAGGAAGCACAGAACCCGACAGGATCACTTTATATTCTGTGTAAAGCATATTCACACTGGGTGTTACTACATTGATCATTTGCCAGGTAGATGGAAGTCTGACAACTTTTAAAAGGGACCCAGAGGCAGAAAGGGTATCTGCAGCAGGACACAGGCTTTGATCCAGCAGCCCTTGGAATACTTGGGCCATATGGCCCTTTGCAGGTATAACACCACTCAGAAGCCATGGACAAGCCCCAGTAGTATTGTCATTATGTAAAAACCTTAATTTTCTACAGCAAGGTTATGTCATCATGTGAAAACAGAAGATGGCATGCTACTATGCACTGGAAATTTGGAACACTTTACTAAAAGGTATCAAGTGACATTGAATAAGAATGTTGTCATAAATAGGTTTCTGTCAGACCTACTGAGTTACTGAGTCAAAGGGTTGGCGAGGCCTGGTAGCTATGCATCATAAGACAGAATTGTTATATGAAGCACAGGGTTACAGGCAAGTCCAATGGGCATAAATGAGCTCCACAAGAATACTTTCCTCCTCAGGTCCAGGACCTCTGGGTGCCCAGGTGGGGCAGTGGAGGTGCTCTAAATAGACAATGGTTAGCTTATAGTTTGTACATGGATCAGCTTATTATATGGACACAAACTCACGAGAGGCAGCTTCTCTGTGCTATGCCACATTCAGGTATGGCCCTGAATGGCAAACAGTGAGGTTCAATTCCATCTTTGTTGAGTTCTTAAAAAAATTCACGGTCAAGTAAAAACCATGTCTTTAGGAAACCCTGTCGATGTGTATCATGGGCCCTTGATTAACAGCAAGAAAGAGAGCTACCTCAACTAACAAAGGCTAATCTTGCTATTGATGCCTCTCATTATCAACAGAATCAAATGCATAAGGTATCATAATGGAATCATCTCTAGGGGCCTGAACGACGATACTTGGTTCCAACAGTGATTGATTACATTGGACTCCTTTCAACCATTGGACACCTGCCATTTTGAATAAAAATGATGCACATTCTTAACTGGCCTTTGCCCTTTCTTTCTTTTATAGGACCTCAGCCAGCATCAATATGACATATTTGTATACGTGATCACTGGCATAGGACCCCTTATTATATCACATAGACAAAGCAGAGGATGTGTATTACGAGAAATGATCATGAAACCCATGTATTCCCCCACATACCACACACTCGGCAACCATGAGCTGAAGAGGGAAATGAATACATACTTTGGAGGTTCACCTAAGACTCCAGCTGGAGATGATACCTCACAAAGTATGGGAAGCCATTCTTCAGGATCCAATCTTATATGATAAATTCAATATCAACGGAAAATTATACAGTTCTATGTATGAAATATGTAGAGTACATGAGCAATGAAACAAGATCACAGAAGTGGCCACTTTCACTCTCACCTCCAGTGACCTTCACTTAGGGTTTTTGCTTTCTGTCTCCACAACTCTTATGTTGTGTGGATATAGGTCTCTGGTGAATCAGGGTGGATTTCAAACAGAGGAAATAAGGCAAGGGTCTGATTAAAGGAAAGTTTACAGCTCTGCCTGGTATTTTTTACTTCTTGTTTTAAGGGGTCCAGAATAAGAGTCACCTTGCTGTCCTGATTTTCAGAGGGAAGCTATTAGCCCATGGAAAGGAAAGAATACATCTGATATTAGGTGATCTAGATAATCCAAATGTTACTCCCCTAAAATGATGATGGTAAATGGGTAAGAGCAGAAGTTCAAGCACTAAGAAGAAATTATGGCATACTAGACCCATCCAGGAAATGCAGAGGTGGAGCTAAAGGTGAGGAGAAGGTAGATGAGGGGTAGAAGAGGAGCAAGGGTGATATATCTATGTTGCTCTGAAACCAGCTATATGTCAGGGACTATATAATTAATTCAATTAAATATCCTATATAATAAAAGGCTAACATTGACAATCAACTGGAACCGCGGAACTCCAGTCACTATGACGCAAAAACGTCTGACCACCAGCGGGAGACCCTCAAACTAGGAGCTGCCCTCTGGTGGTCAGTGCACTCCCACACTGGTGGTCAGCCAGAAGTTCTGAGCAGGGCACATGATGGCAAGCATAGCGGCCGTGGGCTGGAGCCTCCTCCAGGCCTGTGCGGCAGCGCTAACAATGTCGACTGATGGCTTAGGCCGCTCCCAGGGGGCTAACCGGACTGTATGAGGTTGCAGGCTCTGGTCTGAGGGATCTTCCCCCCCCTCCCCGCCGCAAGTGCACGAATTTCATGCACCGGCCTCTAGTTTTTTATAAGTTTTCCAAGGTAAAAACAAAAAAAAAGATGAAACAACCAGAAGCACTATTCCCAAAAAGATACGTTCTTTTTTGCATATACAAAACAGAGGAAATAAACAAAAAGATGTCATTTCCCCAAGCATCTTGAATTACTGCTTGGTAAATACTAGTTGGCTCTTGGCTAAACAGATTTAATTTTTCTCAAGTTTCCATGTGCCTTGAAGAGAATCATATTACCCAATGACTGGTCTAGGGTGGGTTCAGAGCCCTGATACTCTCTTACATCTATAAGGTACATTCTGAGCTTCAGAGCTCCTCATGGAATTGCAAGAGATCTCTATCACAACCACTCTCTTTCCCATGTCATATCCCCCAGCCTCTTAGGGTTTGGTGGATGAGATGGAACATATAAAAGATGCATTCAGAGAATATATCCTGGAAACATATCAAATTAGGTTTCTGTAAGCCAATGTAGGGCCTGTGTTTGTCATCAGTATAATAAGAAACAGAGGATTTTTACCTAGGGTGAGTGATATAGTCTAATTTTCCTTTTGAAAATATCACTTTTGTGACTATGTGGACGTGGGTCAAAGGAGAATTAAAAGTAAGATACCCTTTAAATGCTCTATTGTAATATGTCCAAAAAAAAGTAGTTGTTTGAAATTTGGATACTAAGGAGTTGAAGTATGAATATGTTTGGTGTGAATGAAATCAACAAGACTCGAATTTAAATTGAATTATGGTATGATTTACTAAAATTAAAGATTCTTGAGATCAGGTTAGCGAGTTAAAAAGAAAATATTGCATATCTTTTATACAAGGACTCTGACTGACAGAATATACCTATTTTCTCAAATTAAAACATTTTTTATTAGGTATTTGGTGCCCATCCTGGATTAGAATACTGACTTCAAACATGTCAATGAGAATAAAATTAGGCGTTTTTACCATCGCTATCCTCTAGTCAACAACCAAAAGCCATTATTTTAGTCACGTACTTTGGTTTACTAGGGTATCCTTAGAACTTAGGAGCAATAAACATTATTTTGGGCAAATTGGTTGTTGAATTTAAAAATTTATACTAGAGATAGGCTGTTTTCTTTTTCTGAGTAATTTGAAAATTCTTAAACATTAAAACCTAAAAATATTTTGCAATCTTCATCTTAAACAGGAATCTTACTTAGTTAGATGATTTTATTGAATTTGTCTCACAAGTGATCTGTTATATGTAGAGCATTATGTGGTGCCCTAAATGTTGCACAGACTTGGTATCCTAGGTAACCTGTGCATAGGATATGAAAACTCTCCCAACTACAAAATGAGTTGGGTCGACTGTTCAATTTATGCTTAGGTTAAAAAGGTTAAAGAGCAAGCTCTATTTTATCAAAAACAAAATCACTTACAGATCCACTTGGTTTCTCTAAATGTCTTTGATGGATTAGCTTTGCAAGTAATTGCCTATAGCTGACCTTATTTTGTATTTAGACTGTGAGGGATGAAAGTGAGATCTAGTAGGTATAGGAGGAAAATGGTCACATTTAGGCAGTGATGCTTACATTTTTTTTAATTAATAACTCCTCTTTAGACTCTCTATCTTGAGAGCTTTCCATGTATAAATTTTATGACTGTGCCTACTTTATTCTACAACTAAGTACATCCATCTCTATTTTCTCGCCACTTGATCCACTCTGTTCTCTTTTCAGACATTTAACCTGTCATCTTTAAAAAAGAAATGTTGATAATGTGTTCTGTTATAGATTTATTTCTGAGAATGGAGGACAATTTAATCTTGAGTAAAAATTAGAGTCAAGTAGGCATTAGACTTCCAAATCAACACCTGAAAAACATGCCAGATATCTTTTATGATAACTTGATAGTATTATCTTTATAAAGCCTAAGCAACCCGAACAACCCAAACGACAGTTTTCCACTCATACTTTTGTGGTTTTCTATAAGTTGTTTTTATTCACATATCCCCCCCACATCAACCCCTCTCCATCAAAATGCTCCAAGATTCACCTAGAATAACTAAGAGGAAGTACTCTACAATCTATAAGTGTCTAAGCAAAATACGTTTACTTAATGATTTTTTTCTCTACTCTAGATAAATCTATCTGCTGTTTTTAGGGCAAAAATAGACTTTTGGGCGACTAAGCTATGGTTTTGGGAAATATTTAATCTTGCTCTGTTAACCATGGGTGCTTGTATTGGTTAAGAAAGGAATTACTAACCTGCGTTAGGGAGCTGTACTCCCTGAGTCAACCTTGGACCTGGGAGTCAACCATTGGAATGTGGTCCATTCTCATTCAAGAATTGCTCTATTATTATGGAAAATATTAACAACGTTGTTTGCACCAAACGATGGCATCCCATCCAGGCCAACATTGCTAATTCCCCATGCCTATGATCCCGACTTCCCCATGTATATATAAATAAGCAGCTGGCTTATGGGGTATGCAGAACAGAGGTGTTCTATGCTCTCCCATACTGCAGGCATTATTGGAATAAACATTTATATCTGCGTAATGGCACAAGTAGTGATAGGGCAGGTATGGTCCCATTGATTGTCAGGTTACACTATTATTTTCTTTTCAAATGTAAAGATTGTGCCATTCCAAAAATAAATAAATAAATAAATAAAAGCTAAAAATAACAAACAAGCAATATGGCTAGGAACTAGAAATTATTCCAAAAACATGTCTAAAAGGTTATATTTTTTAAAGTTTTAATAAAGGTTATGAATATAAAATCTCAAGAAAAGGAATTCTGCAATTTGCTCACAATTGATTAAACCTGATGTAATGAACATATTTTAAGGATAGAAGGTGCTTGTGGTGAACCAAAGAAGTTTATTAGTCAAAAGACATAATTTTTGACATATTTTAATGGAATGGGGGTCGTGGATAAATGGATATCTTTCATCAAATAATAGAAGAATATTTGCTCAGGAATGCTAATCATTTTTTTTGGGCGCATGAACTAGGCCAACTCAACGTTCTCAGAAACCTTCAAGCCTGTGGCTACACATATTCCATTAAAGTCAAAAAATTTTCTTCTTCCCTCCCGATTTTGAAAAGTTAATATTTTGACATGTTTTTTGTCTGTCTTTCAAGAGACAGAATTTTAGTAAGTCTACAGAGCCTATTTGAGAGACTTTAGTTATTAGCTCTAACTTCTAGTTAATAACTATACACTACTGAAGTTTAGGCACTTTAAAAATTAAGGGTTAAAACACAGACATATTTATGTTTCAAAATTTGCTGTGATTTGTTTTTGCATAATTGTTTTAAACACACTGACGTTTGACCAGAAAACATGATTTTTCATTTATCAACGATTTATTTTTAAATTTTTTTGATTTATTGGGGTGATCCAGATTAACATAAATTATACAGGTTAGGGCACCAAATCCATCCCTTGTGTATTGTACTGTATTGTTGTGTTCCGCACCCAAGTTCAGTCTCTGTCATCACATGTTTTGACCCCTCTACCCTCTCTTTGAAAAGAATTCATATTCTCCACAGAACCAGTTTTCTTGTGGTCAGACATGTAATCTTCTACGTTCTTAACCAATGCAGTTTTTTTTTGGTGCACAAAGTACTTTTTATGAAGCCAGGACAAGTCCTTTTACTAAAAGAAGTGATTCCCGCAGAGGAATTTTTTTGGAAAACAACGAATAATGTATTTACTACAGCATAACTGTGTGCAAGAAACTTTGACATAAATTATTTTCATTCTCAACGTTCTGTGGTACAGAAGGAAAACCTGTGGAGGCCAGGGATGAGGTAACTGACATGCCTAAGTTCAACAAACCTAGAAAAGTCAAGGTAAAAAAACACATAGATTATCTAACTGAAAAACCTGAGTTCACTATTCATTGTTCCCTGAAGGTTTCAGTAGGCAAACGTTACTTCTGAGAGGTGCTTGAATCACCCTTTGTGTCTAATTTTTCCTGACCATTTAATGTATGGCCCTTCTTGGAGGAGCTTTTCATACTGAAATATATCTGTTAAATTTTTTCCTAAGTACACCTACAACTTAGCCTTAAGCCATATCTGATTATTTTTTAGCACAAATTATTATGTTCCAGCTCTGTGCATGGCGTTGATGGAGTTTAACTAAATCAGACACAGTTCCTACTTTTAAAGAATTCAGCTTTAGAAAATCCCACAATCCGCCCCTTTCCGTTTACATTTTTGCAGAGCAGAGCAGTGAACAGCTAAATATTTAATGGGTGTTGTCTGTGTACTAGATTCATTCTCTTCTTGTTGTCATTTAGTTACAAGGTTAGTATCAGTGATCTTGGTTGTTGCTCAAAGGTCAAGTTCTACTTCTTAGAGATACTGTGAACAGTAAGAGGACGAGTTAGGAAGTTGGGACCAAGTATGTGATTTAAAATATAAGCACTTTCCATTTCTACAAACAGCTGCCTCCTGTCTAAATTTGGTTTAAAAGGATACTTTCCATTTAGTTAAGAAATGTTGAGAGCTGTTCTTTTACATGACAACAAGAAAAAAGCTGGGAAAATGACAAGTTCTACAACTTTATGAGGGACTTGAGATTGCCGGGCAAACTAACCCAAAAATTATGTTTAAAAAACAATAAACAAACAAACAAAAAATTGACTTTAAAAGGAGAAACAGGCAGTTGCATACCTAGGACAGAGGTTCTCAAATTGTCCCAAAATCCCCGGAAGGGGAGTTTTTTTACTATTTTTTAAACAAATCTCGAAGGGTTATGTGTGGACTAGGTGCGTTTGAAACCCAATAAGAGATGCAGGACCTTATGGAGACTGATACCTCCTGTGGCCTTTTCTTCCTGGAACCCAGCGATGTTTAAAAGATGAACAAGTATCCCGAGAAGAAAGCTTCCCGGTGGTGTACGGTAGGCAATGGCAGACCCTGCTGGTACCCACCGGTTATCTTTGCTATTTCCTCAGGAACAACAAGCCCTTCACTGCAAGGGACGCGTAGAGACTGTTGCACTGAGGGCAATGATGGGAAAATCCACCACTCTGGAAAGGGGAAATAGGAAAACAACGAAAGCTTTATGTCTATGGGGTGAGGCAGGATACAGACAGTCATGGGTTTTGTCGATCAACGTACATCGTTTTGTGGTTACCATTCCCATTTATTTATAAACAAAAATGTTCCGTCATTTTGCGTTGTCCATATGTGCTTCATGTTTTTTATTATTTACTTACACAGTAAAGGTTAGGAATTGCTATCTTTCTTTTACATTTTGTTACTGTTTCATATCCTTATCTGTGTGGTGAGCTCCATGTGAGTGATCGTACGGGCTCATGTAGGTGGGGTTCGGACTTACGGCGAAAATCGCGATACGTTGGCGTAGGAACGGATCTCCGACGTCACCCGTGGACCTGCTGTAGCCTGCGAGCCTTTGTATTTACATCTAAGAGATAAGGACCTTCTGTGAACACACAATCCCAAGACTGAGGTTACAGTGCCTGCAGTCACCTACAAACCCAACAGGACACTTCATGCTTCTTCGAAAAAGTTCTATGCGTGCCCTGCTGGGTTCTTTCCTGTGCATTTATAGCGGTAAGCATGCATTAAGCACTATGCCCTATTATGTATCTATCACTGGGAATAACATAATGAATAACAAATGCGTTTCTC
>JAJQQW010001088.1:15000-35188 GCA_025583905.1 Ia io | reverse complement strand
GAATTACCCACCCCAAAAACCAAAACCAATCTAACAAAAATAATATAACCAGTAATCTTTTGGGGTGGGGTTGTGTGGGGGACTGTTAACTATCAATTTTATGGGGCCCTTCCCCCGGGTGCCGCGAGGCGGTTGGGTTATTGGGGCCGTTTAGCCCCGGAAATGAATGAATGAGAGAGAGTCCCCAACACTTCCACAATTCAGTGGTGGGCAGTAGCTCCACCCAGCCCGTGTATGGGCTGACCGCCCGGCCAAACTTGAACGAGAGCAGGCAAATAGTAAAATGGGACCCTTGCCAGAGAGCAAGATAGACTCGGTTGGTGCCTTGATCCACCTAACTTAAGGAATTCGTGGTGAAGAAACCGCCCGCGGCCCCCCCCAGCAGCCATACAGCGAACCCTTTCGCAGCCGTCGATGGCCTGTGGAACCAATCTTGTTTGCACACGTGGGTGCCGGCCCCCGCCCGTGGGCCAGCCTCAAACCACCGCTTTGGAAAGCCGGCAAAAGTCCCCCTTGGCCCGCAGAAGTCCCCCCGTGAGCTGGGGCCCCCAAGTACGGAGACCAGGGGTCCCACCTCGTCCCGGTGTTGCGGCTTTGAAACTTTGGCCGTTTGCCCCGGCGGGGCAAAAGCACCAGTGTGCCCCTGGAATAGGGAGCACCGCACACAGTCGCCGAGCCCTTTCACCCCACTGAGGTGGGGGGGGCCGCCAAATCAACTATTCCTCTCCTTCAGTTGGCGTGGCCCCCCACCCCTGGCGGAAAGGGCGGCAACGGCCTCCCCCTCCGCAAGGTCCCACTTGAACCCTCCCGCCAAATTAGCCCGACAACCCCCACCCCCCCCCCACACCCCCCGTGGCCAAAATAATGGCACTCCACCCCGCAATAGTGGTCCAACCCCAGGAAATGCTTCTGACACCAGGACACCCACGCAAAACGGGGGGTAGAGCAGAACAGAATGTCCCAAAGCGTGGAAGGGGGCTGTTGAGAGGGGGCCGGGAGGGGGGGCCATGGATGGGGGGGATGCTGGCCAGAAATCGGCGGGAAAAGGATGCAAATTTTGGGTTCAGGCCTTATGTCTCTCCTGTCATTAAGCACCGATACTGTAATGTTGTTGGGTGGGGCTCTATGACTATTAAGCCACCCTTGTGGGGGGTTGGGGCAGCAGCTTAAAGATACTTGCACGCCCTTAGCCCCCCTGGGCAGAGACTTTGAACAAGTTACCTTATCACAAATTGAAAAGACATTTTTCCAATTATTATATTTTAAAAATACTTTTTAGGATTGATTTTTTAGATCGAGAGAGACCCCCCCTTTAACCATAATTGGAGCCTGAAAACTCTGGGGCCCAAAAAATGGTTGCCCTTGACCTTATGGCCCCCTGGGCTGGGAATCGCAAACTTCAGAGAACCCCATTTGCCCTTTTTATGGGTTGATGCTCACACCGGCCCAGGCAAGGAAAGAACATTTAAAATTCATCAGTGGTTCCATAAAGAAACAGCAAGTGACCCAGTGAACATCACCTTGCATATTGAATCAGCACATCTACAACCTTGAAAGTAGGGTAATTGAGAAAAGGCAAGGTGGTATCTGAAAAGTAGAAAAAGCTCATGGCCTTGGCCAAACAATCGATACACAGGATATCCAAAAAATCCATAAAGACGGTGCCTACCCCTGTTATAGGGGGTTGGGGTGGTGCGTGTGGGGACCTAGAAGGGATTATTGGGAACAAACACTCCTGGTGGGGCCACACATCAATACGTGGGGTGTGGATGGGTGGGGTGGGGGTGGGTGGGGTTATTGTGTTGGGTGCTGGTCCAGGGGGCACCACCTCACCTGCTTCCCTGCCTCCCCCTGCCTTCCCGGGGAAGGGTAGGGCCCCTGTGGTGCTGGGGTGAAGAAGCCTACTACAAAAATGTTTTCTGAGTATCTCCAAATGTGGGTTGGGAAGAAGTGTTTCAGGCCCCCTTCCCTGAAAAACTTATCCCGCTCCCTGGCCCCCAGGGTGAAATGGGGGGCATTTAAAGAAAATCTTCCTATTACGCTACCACCTTTAATCCCCTGCCGGCCCCCTCCAATTAACATTGGAAGGTTTTCATGGAGGGCCCCGGCTCCTACACGAGGCCCCCCTTGCTTCCTCTCCCGCCGCAACGTCCCTTTTATTTCGACTGGTGAAGGCAAGGCCCAAACGCCCCCTAATTTTCGATTGGTTGGTCTTCCCCAACGAGCCCCTCACCGTGACAAATCCAACTGAAGCAACACCTGGGGGCAACGGGGGGCATCAAGAAAGGGGCCCCCCCACCAGGACTATGGAAGTGGAACGGCCCAGGATCCTCACACACCCTATACATCCCCCACTCCATACAAAACACCCCCGAATAATCCCCGAACCTTACCATTGGGGGCACCTGAACCCCTATGTTTACTTAAAAAAAACCGGATGTATCACAGAATGCCCGTTTATTTGTTTTTTTTTACTTCCCTCCCAACTTTTGCAAAAAATAAACTGGCAACCCGCCGCAGGGGGGTATCACCTTCTTGAAGAGATGGGCGTAACAAGGGAAGGTATTGTTTACTTGTATTATAAATTCTTGGTATTTTTTTTTCAGAGGGAGGGGAAAGGCGTGGGGTTCCCCCCCCCCCCCGGGGGTTTCCCTTCCCCGCAAGACTCCCTTATCTAGAGAATGGAGGGTAAACATTTTTTTAGGGGACTTTAAACCCCTGGAAAATCCGCCGCGGATTTGTATCCCATTTGTCTTAGGATCCCCCTACCCTCCATGTGCCAGAGGGAATGGAACCCACTGGGCAAATTGGCGATTTCCAATTCTTTACCACTACCGCGGACATGGCTGGATCACAAAATGCTTACCACCTGGTATCTGGGGGGTTGTAGGTGAATCTGGGAGGGGACAAATTCTATGAGGCAAGAGTTTCTTTTTTTTTACTTTTTTTTTGGGGAGGGACTGAGGCAAGGGGGAGGTTGTACCAATACAAAATGGGGGGTGTCGTGGGGGGGGAGGTGGTTCGGGAAGGTTAAACTTTCGCTTGGTGTTTATAATAATAACTAATGGGGGAATCTAGGATGTAGCCATCTGTCTCTTTAACTCCCACTCCTTTCTGAAAATTCACATGATTTATTAAATTTTACTCTTGTTTGGCTGCCTGTGACCCCCCCACAACATAAACACCTTCTCATGAGCTCTTCATGTCACTTCTTGAAAATTACCTTTTTTTTACTTAGGATCCAAGCATGTCATGACTTCAAATATTCTAACACGGGCCCTTATAAAAAAGGGGATAGGGAGTTTATTTAGTGTAACACAAAAAAACAAAAGCCTTCAAAATTATTCTAGAAAAAGATGTAAGGTTTTTTTTTATGGGATCGTGGTTTCCATGGATGAGAATTAAGGGAGGGTGATGAAATAGGGGGGCGGGTAAAATCGTTAAACACAATAACTCTGGTGGGTTAAACCCAATGTCAATATCCCATAAACAACTTTTCCCAGTAAACGTTATCAATTGACACAAGTTTCATTCCAAGGGGAGGGGATCTAATAATTAATTGTTGGAACACACCCCAAACCCCCACCCAAATTAAAACCCCCACTCCTTTATTGTTTCTAAACTGGAAGCCCATGAACAACCCATTTTACACCCACCCACACCAAAACCAAATCACCCAACAACACCCCAACCCCATATCGGGGACAGTATTATCGCCAAACTCCAACACCACCCCAAAAACAACACCCCACCCCCAACCCCCCACCCACCACAACACCACCCACCTCCCACCCCACAACCCCCACACACCCCCCACCCCCCAACCACCCCCCCCACCACCCAACCCCCCAACCCCACCCCCCACACCACCCACCAACCCCCCCCCCCTCCCACCCCCCAACAACCCACCAAAAACAACCCACCCCCCCCAACAAACCACACCCCCCAAACACCCCCCCCCCCCCCCACCCACCCCCCCACCCCCCACCACCCACCCCCCCACCCACCAATTCCCCTTTTGCCCGACTGCCCCCAACCTACCCCCTACCCCCCCCCCCCACCCCACAAACAACCCCAACCCCCCCCCACCTGGGCACCCACCCACCCCCCCTGTTGTTTTTGGGGGCGCGGTTAACGCGGGATCGGGTCCCACCAGTCCACCCCCCAGGGGGAGATCCAGTTAGGGGGTTTTGTTGGAAAATTGGCTGACTGGTCGGGCATGAGGATAGGGGGGTTTCCAAGATCTAAAAAGGGGCCATTTTACCCCACACGTTATTATCAAACCTTAAACTAGTTAAACACAATAAGTGGGGGGGGATTCCCCAGGGCTTAGGAAAAAACATTTCCCCTTTAGGATTAGTTCTTTGGGCAGCCCCATTTACCCCTTTTGGAGTTTGTCAATCGGGGGGGGGTCTTTTGGGCGAAAACAAATATAATTTCCTAATTTTGCCCCTATATCAATTGGGGGCCCTTTAGTTTGGGGCCCTGGATGGGGGTGGGGGGATAGGTTGCTGGGGGTGGGGTTTGGAGGGTTCCTGAAAAAGGGCCGCCATGTCCCGGCTCAGAGTTGGGGCCCCCAATTTGAACGTGGACGGGACACTAACCCCACATCATTACGTGTGCCTTTTTCCCGGGTGGGGACTTTGGGGGGTTAGCGGGGGGGTTTCCCACATACCAAACAGTTTTAGGGTTTTAACCCATTGGTTGGGCCTAAATCAGTGGCCAAAGCCAGTGAGGAAAAAAGGTGGGGGGGGTCGCCCCACCCAGCTGGAAAGTGTTGGGAAAATACAGGGGGCATGCTGCAAGGGTGGATCGGGAAAATCCAGTCCCGGTGGTAATCCAAAGGGGCCCGGGGTTCCCAGGCTGTTCCCCACACCCTTGTAGGGAAAATTGTGCAACACAAAGTATAAACTGCATTTGGGGGCCCAAGGGTTTTCTTTTAATAACTCGGGGGCATAATGGGTGTGGTAAAATTAAGAAGTTGGGGGTTTGTAAACATAAGAGGGTGGGGTTTAGGCTGGAATTTAATGGGAACGGGGTAGTGTGAATTTATTGGGGCTGGGCTGGGCGCTTTTGTCTTTTGTGGACCAACTGGGTTTTTTGAGGTCCCACACCAGGAGGGGGGCCCGGCTGTTACCCCCCACCCAACCCCACCCACATAGAGCAACTGGCCATTTTTTTGAAGTTCATGGGAATAGCTCGGGAGAAGGATCTGGGGGTATGGTGATGGGGTAGTGGTTGGCGGTTGCATAGGGGCAGGAAAGGGCCTAACTGGGGGACTGGGCCCAATGCCATTGGGGTTTTATTATTAGGGGTTTCATGTTGTGATGTTATTTTTATAATCCCCCTGGTTGGTATGCTCACTTTTGAAACCTCCTGGGGGCTGGCAACGAACAGTTTTGTTGAGGGCCCTGGGCTGGCCCCCCCGGCAAGGGTATCAGTGTGGCGTCCCAATATTTTGCACCCCCGTTAAGCCCCTTTTTTGCCGTCCCACAGGTTGATCTTGCCCCCCACCTATCCCTTTTGTGTGAGCCGCCATGGGCCCACCGTTAACGGAACCCCCCACTGTAACGAATTGTTGCGTTTGGAAGGAATGGCGTTTAATTCCTTTTCTCCTAAAGCTAGATGTAGGCGGTCAACCAAAATTCTGGGGGTAACCCCCATCCCTAATTCTGGGTACAGTAGGTTGGGCATGGCCCCTTCCAATGTGTACGATGCCAGGTGGAATTGCCTGATTGTCCCTTTAAACAGAAGTTGAAAAAGAGGCGTAATATAGCTCTTTAAATTTGGGGACACTATTGGGTTTGTGGCTTGGGGAGTGGCGGCGAATCGGTAGTGTGGGACTTTTTTTTTGGGGGGGGGGGGTAAACAAATGTTATTGCTCAATTTATTATAGTGGGGGTCAGAGTGAAGACCACCCAAGGTGCTGAGAATGTCTTTGTTAACATTTTTCAATTATGGTTAGCTAAACCCACGGTTCAAGGCGGGCCTCTTCCTGGTTAACCCCCTTATAGAGGGTGAGAAGCCTGAGGTACATAAATGTTTGTTTCTTTGCCCGTTTTGGACCTGGTATTGAACCTAGATGGACCCCTAAGAACGCCTGTGGGGGTTGGCCAACGGCATGCGGTGGCGGTGGACGATGTTTTTTTGTGGGGGTTTTGTTTTTGTTGCCCTCAACTGTTTTATTTGGGTGGTTTGTGGGGGGGTGGGGGGGGGGGGTGTGGGGTTGGGGGTATGGGGTGGGGGGGGTTGTTTGTTTCAATTGTTGTTTGGGGGTTTTGGGGGTGTTTTGGGGGGGGGGTTTTGGGGTGGGGGGGGGGTGTTTGGGGGGTTGGGTGGGGGGGGTTGGGGGGGGGGGGGGGGGGGGTGTGGGTTTGTGGGGGGGGGTGTTTTTGTGGGTTTGGGTGGTGGGGTGGTTTATGTTGGGGGGGTTTTGGGGGGGGGGGGTTTGGGGTTTTTTTTTACTTGTGGTGGGGGGGGTTTGGGGTGTTGGGGGTTTGGTGGTGGTGGGGGGGGGGGGGGTTGGGGGGGGGGGGGGTGTTTTTGGGGGGGGGGTTTGGGGGTTGGGGGGGGGGTTGGGGGGGGGGGGGGGGGGGGTGGGGGTTGGGGTGGGTGGGGGGTTGTGGGGGGGGGGTTGGGTGGGGGGTTTTGGTTGGTGGGTTGGGTTGGGGGGGGAAGTGGGGGTTGGGGTTTGGGGGGGGGGGGGGTGGGGTGGGTGTTGGGTGTGGGTTAAAGTGGGTGGGGTGTTGGGGTGTGTGGTTTGGGTGTGTTTTTGTTGTTTTTGGGGGGGGTGGGGGATTTGGTTGGGTTGGGTTAGTTGGGGGTGGGGTGGGGTGTGGGGGATGGTTGTGGGGTGTGGGGGTTTAAAACAATTGGGGGTTGGGGGGTGGGGTTTTGTGTGTTGGTTTGTTTGGTTTTGGTCCCCCCCCCTGGGGGTTGGTGGGTTGTTTTTTGGGTCAAAAATTTTGGGTGTGGGGAATCTGTAAAATAATGGGAGTATGTTTGTGGGAATGGGGGTAATTTGGGTGGTGTGTTGTGAGGGTTTTTTTGGGTTTGTTTTTATTTTTATGTGTTGGGTGTTTTTAAATTTATGTGTGGTTTGTTGTATTTGGGGATAAAATTAGTGGTTTGGTGTGTAGTTGTTTTGGTGGGGTTGTTAGGGTTTTTTTTTATGGGTGGGAGGGGGATTAGGTTGGGTTTTGGGTTACTAGTTATGTTCCCTATTTATGTGTGGGATTTTGTGGTGTGATGTTTGAGGGGAATTTTTAATTTTTGGGAATTGTTTTTAGGATTGTGGGGTTGGTATTTGAGGTTTATTAGGATGTTTCCCCCCTAAGAAAGTGGTATTTGTGTGGGGTGGTTATCCCCCCCCCATGTAGTGAATGTGTGGAGTGGAGTTATTGGGTAAATTAATTTAGGTTAGTGATATAAGTTTTTAAAACAAATAATGGACATTGGGCTTTATAAAAAAAATATTTTGGGGGGAATTAAAAAAAAAGGGGGGGAGAATTGATAGTCCCCCCTTTTCCCCCTGTTTTTTATAGGAAGAGGTTTTTCAGATATTCCCCTTGGATGGGTTTTGTAAAAAGGGGTGAGTAATAAAAAATGTAGTGGCCCCCTGGATGGGGGGAAAAAAATTGGGGGTTGAGGGACTGTTATTGGGGGGGGTGTGATTGTGGGGTCATTGTTGTATGTGTTGGATTCCCTTTGGTATATTGGGGTATTGGAGGGGGTTTTGTTTTTTTGGATGGGTGATTGTGGGAAAGTGTTGGAAGTTGGGGAAAATGAGAAAATTTATTATAAAACTTGGATTGGGGTATGGTTTAAACACCCCAAGGGAATTTTCTTGGGGTTATTTTGGGGAAAAGTAGGGGGAAAGGGGGATGGGGGTGGGTGGTTTTAGTGGTTTATGGAATTGTATTCGTTTATGGTAAATAAATTTTTTTTTTCTATTTGTTTTTGGTAAGTTGGTTATTTATTATATTTGAATGATAGGTTGGGTTTGGGTTTGGTTTTTGTAATATTTATTTTTGGCTTTTTTTTTTGGTGAAAATTCTGGGAATTGGGGCAAAAGTTAAAAAGTGGGTTGGGTGGTTTCTCTTGGAAAGATGGGGTAATAGGTGGGGGGGGTGTGGGATTATAGGAAGGTGTTGGTTGTGGGGGGGGTTCAAGTCGGTTGGGGGGGGGATTGGGGGTGTGTGTTATGAAAAGGAATGTTTTTTGGATGGGTTTGGTGATGGTTTTGGGGTAGTAACAGATATTTAAAGGTCTTTGGACTATGGGGTAAAGGTTGTTGGGTAAAATTTTGGGTTTTTTTGGGTGGAGGTGGACCCCACATGACCACCACCCCACCCCCCCCAATGTTGGGAAAAAGGGGGGGTATGACCAAAATTGGGGGAGGGGAGGATATTAAGTGAGGATGATTTTTAGTTTGGGAATGTTTGGAAAATGGGGGTGTTTTTAGGGGGGTGTGATATTAAAAAGGGTTGGGTTTTATAGGTATGTGTAAACAATGTTTGGGTTGGTAATTTTTGGCTAAATGTTGATGGAATTACCCATGTTGGGTTTATTGGAGAATAGAGTATTGATGGGATTTTTGGTGTTTTGTTTAGTGGGTGGGCCATACCTTGTTATGGTTATGTTTTAAAGTGTTATTGTTGGATTGGGATATTAATGTTCCCCATGTTGGGGGGGGTTGTTGTTTTAACCATTGTAAGTATGTGAGTTTTTAAAATTGTTGTTTATTTGTTAATGTGGTAAGTATGTTTTGATTGGGGGTTTGGGGATGGAATTAGTATAATAATGTTTGGTGGCCGCCCTTTTTTAGTATAGGTGTTGATATGTCCTTGGATAGGGGGGAAACCCTTGGGGTTTTTATAAGGTTTATGTTGGGAAAAAAGAGGGTGTTTTTTTTTGTTTGGTTTTTACCCTTAGGGGGTGATTGAAGGATGTTGAAAAAGTTTTTTATTTGATATTGGGGTGGGGGAAAGGTTGTATTAAAATTGGGATGGTTGATTTTTGTATGGATAATAAAATTTTATGTTGGGGGATTGATTAATTAAGTTTGTTAAGTGGTGGTATTTAAGTGGATCCCCCTTTGGGGGTAGGGGTTAATTGGGGGATTAATTTTGAGTAAGGGTTATTGGGAATGTTATTTCCCTGAAGGGGGGTTAAATAAATAAAAGATTTTGGAATTAGTGGATTATAAGACCCTTGTTGTTTTTAATGAAGCCATATGGGTGATTATAATTTTTTATGGGGGGTAAGTGGGATGAGAAAAAACCAATCCCCCCCTTTTTATTTTCCCCCCCCAATTAGCGGAATTATATTTTGTTAATGTTAAATAAAAAGGTAAAAAATTATGTTTTTGTGGAATGGGGATGGGCCCCCCAAAATAATTGTGGAAGTTATTAGTATTTTGAAAAATTTTTGTGGCCGTTGTGTTGGTGGGTTCCCCCACCCGTTTTAATTTATGGTAAAAGGAAAAACCCCATTTGGGCATTAAAAAAAAACCCCTTTCCCCGACATTTGTTATTGTAAATATGTTTTGGGGGGAACCCCCCCCCCCTGTAGAATTTGGCCAAAATGGGGGGGGTTAAGGGAGGTTTTCCCCCCCAAAATGTATTTTGTTAGGGAAATTTAACAGTTATGGGTGGGTTAAAAAGGCACCCGGAAAGGACCCCCCTGAAATAATGGTTGGGGTTTGGGGTGGATTTAGAGTGAAAAAATAAAAAGAACCCCAACCAAGGGAAGGGGATTTAAACCCCATGTTATTGGTTGTGGTTGGTTTGTTCCCATTTATTGTCTTGAAACATGGTTTAAATTAAGCCTGTTAAGAGTATTGTATTTAAGTTTTTAAGGGGTTTAAACTGTTGGGAAGGGAATGGGGTACCCCATAGGGTGTTTCACCCACCCCCCCTGGGGGTGGGGTTACCCATTGTTTTAGGGAGTTCCCCCAGTTGGGTCTAAAATTGAACCCGGTTGATATAATTTTTTTAGGGGGTTTTGGGGGATATTGTGGGGGTTGTTTAGAAAAGGGTGTTGTTGGGTAACCCCCCTTTACAATTGGTTATTTGAATCAATAATATTTTTAAATTAAACTGGAAATATTTGTGGGGCGGTTTGGACCCCCCATGCTGAGGAAGTCCCCCTTTTGTTTAGATTTTTTAAGAAAAACCCCCCCCCTGGGGGAAATAATAGATTGGGGTGGGGGTCCCCCCCCCCTGTGGCCCACCCCCCTTTTTTGGGTTGGAAGAGTTAGGGCCACAATCTTGGGATTGTAGCCCCCACCTAAAATGTTCCTCCCCCCCCCCCCAACAACCCAAAAGGGTGAAAAAAAGGGAAAATAACCCCCCCCATTTAGGCATTACCCCTTTAATTGTGGGTAATTTAAAATGTAAACGAAAAAACCCCCAATTATATTTTGGGGTAATTATGCAAATTGGGGCTTTTTTACCCTTCCCCCTTTGGTTTTTGAAAAATTTTAAAAAAATAAACAAGCCCCAATGATGACTCCTAAAATCTTTGGAATACCCTAAAACCCGACCCTGTAAACCCATAAAAGGCCAAGAAAATTAATCCCCCACCAACTAAAAAAATGGCTAAAATGGGAGTTTTACCCCCCCCATTGAAGTTTAAAGAACCCCCCCCCCCCCCCCCCCCCCCAAAAATGTTAAAAAAAACCCCCAAAAACCAATTTTTTTTTTTTAAATGGGGGGAAAAAAGGCCCCCTAAGAATTTACTAAGCCAACCCCAACCCTTGTTGTATTGTAAATTCCATGGGGTGGCAAAAACAATATTTGGGTTAATGAACCAACCCCTCCAAAAAACCCCAAAGGACCCACCCCCTTTGGGATTGGGGGGTTTTGGGTTTTTTTAGAACCCCCCCAAAGTGGGGTTGGCCCCCCCAAAATAAACCGCCGTTCCCCCACCCCCCCCGTTTTAATGGGAAACCAGGGGGGGGTTCCCCCCCCCCCTAAAGAGTTGAATTTGACCAATTAAATGGGTTTTTTGATTTGGGTTAAATGAAAGGTAATCAATTATCCCCATTGGGCACGTGGGGCCCCTTTTTTTTTTTTGTTAAATAACCTTTTTTTTTTGGCCCCCCCCCCCTCCCCCGTTTGGGATTGGTTTGGGGGGATCAGCCCCCCCCCCCCCCCCCCCCCAAAGGTTAGTTTTAAACCCCCCCCCCCCCCCCCCCCCTTTTTAGGAAGTCCTTAACCCCCCCCCCTCCCCCCCCCCCAAATAAAAAAAAGGAAGGGTGGTTTAAATTTTTTTTAGGTTTAAAACCCAAATTGAAGGGGTCCCCCCCGGTATCCCCCATCCCAAAAAAACCCCCCCCCACCCCCCCCTGTGGGGGGTCCACCCCCTCCCCAGGTTGTTTCACCCACCCCACCCCCCCCCCCCCATGTAGCCCCCCATTAAAAACCCCCCCCCCCCCCCCCCCCCCCAGGCCCTGGAAAGGGGGGGGGTTTTTGTTTTCCCCCCCCTCCCTCCCCCCCCCCCCCCCCCCCCCCCCACACCAATTAATCCCCAAAGTTTTTTATCCCCCCCCCCCCCAAACCCCAAACCCCCCCCCCCCCCCCCCCACCTAACCCCCCCACCCCCCCCCCCACCCCCCCCTTTGGGGGGGGGTGGGGGGGTTTGGGCCCCCCCCCCCCCCCCCCCCCCCCCCCCCCCCCCAACCCCCCCCCCCCCACCCCCCCCCCCCCCCCCCCATTCCCCCCCCCCCCCCCCCCCCCCCTGACCCCCCCCCCCCCCCCCAAAAAACCCCCCCCCCCCCCCCCCCCCCCCCCCCCCCCACCCCCCCCCCCCCCCCCCCCCCCCCCCCCCCCCCCCCCCCCCCCCCCCCCCCCCCCCCCCCCCCCCCCCCCCCCCCCCCCCCCCCCCCCCCCCCCCCCCCCCCCCCCCCCCCCCCCCCCCCCCCCTCCCCCCCCCCCCCCCCCCCCCCCCCCCCCCCCCCCCCCCCCCCCCCCCCCCCCCCCCCCTCCCCCCCCCCCCCCCCCCCCCCCCCCCCCCCCCCCCCCCCCCCCCCCCCCCCCCCCCCCCCCCCCCCCCCCCCCCCCCCCCCCCCCCCCCCCCCCCCCCCCCCCCCCCCCCCCCCCCCCCCCCCCCCCCCCCCCCCCCCCCCCCCCCCCCCCCCCCCCCCCCCCCCCCCCCCCCCCCCCCTCCCCACCCCCCCCCCCCCCCCCCCCCCCCCCCCCCCCCCCCCCCCCCCCCCCCCCCCCCCCCCCCCCCCCCCCCCCCCCCCCCCCCCCCCCCCCCCCCCCCCCCCCCCCCCCCCCCCCCCCCCCCCCCCCCCCCCCCCCCCCCCCCCCCCCCCCCCCCCCCCCCCCCCCCCCCCCCCCCCCCCCCCCCCCCCCCCCCCCCCCCCCCCCCCCCCCCCCCCCCCCCCCCCCCCCCCCCCCCCCCCCCCCCCCCCCCCCCCCCCCCCCCCCCCCCCCCCCCCCCCCCCCCCCCCCCCCCCCCCCCCCCCCCCCCCCCCCCCCATATTCTGCCCCCCCCCCCCCCCCCCCCCCCCCCCCCCCCCCCCCCCCCCCCCCCCCCCCCCCCCCCCCCCCCCCCCCCCCCCCCCCCCCCCCCCCCCCCCCCCCCCCCCCCCCCCCCCCCCCCCCCCCCCCCCCCCCCCCCCCCCCCCCCCCCCCCCCCCCCCCCCCCCCCCCCCCCCCCCCCCCCCCCCCCCCCCCCCCCCCCCCCCCCCCCCCCCCCCCCCCCCCCCCCCCCCCCCCCCCCCCCCCCCCCCCCCCCCCCCCCCCCCCCCCCCCCCCCCCCCCCCCCCCCCCCCCCCCCCCCCCCCCCCCCCCCCCCCCCCCCCCCCCCCCCCCCCCCCCCCCCCCCCCCCCCCCCCCCCCCCCCCCCCCCCCCCCCCCCCCCCCCCCCCCCCCCCCCCCCCCCCCCCCCCCCCCCCCCCCCCCCCCCCCCCCCCCCCCCCCCCCCCCCCCCCCCCCCCCCCCCCCCCCCCCCCCCCCCCCCCCCCCCCCCCCCCCCCCCCCCCCCCCCCCCCCCCCCCCCCCCCCCCCCCCCCCCCCCCCCCCCCCCCCCCCCCCCCCCCCCCCCCCCCCCCCCCCCCCCCCCCCCCCCCCCCCCCCCCCCCCCCCCCCCCCCCCCCCCCCCCCCCCCCCCCCCCCCCCCCCCCCCCCCCCCCCCCCCCCCCCCCCCCCCCCCCCCCCCCCCCCCCCCCCCCCCCCCCCCCCCCCCCCCCCCCCCCCCCCCCCCCCCCCCCCCCCCCCCCCCCCCCCCCCCCCCCCCCCCCCCCCCCCCCCCCCCCCCCCCCCCCCCCCCCCCCCCCCCCCCCCCCCCCCCCCCCCCCCCCCCCCCCCCCCCCCCCCCCCCCCCCCCCCCCCCCCCCCCCCCCCCCCCCCCCCCCCCCCCCCCCCCCCCCCCCCCCCCCCCCCCCCCCCCCCCCCCCCCCCCCCCCCCCCCCCCCCCCCCCCCCCCCCCCCCCCCCCCCCCCCCCCCCCCCCCCCCCCCCCCCCCCCCCCCCCCCCCCCCCCCCCCCCCCCCCCCCCCCCCCCCCCCCCCCCCCCCCCCCCCCCCCCCCCCCCCCCCCCCCCCCCCCCCCCCCCCCCCCCCCCCCCCCCCCCCCCCCCCCCCCCCCCCCCCCCCCCCCCCCCCCCCCCCCCCCCCCCCCCCCCCCCCCCCCCCCCCCCCCCCCCCCCCCCCCCCCCCCCCCCCCCCCCCCCCCCCCCCCCCCCCCCCCCCCCCCCCCCCCCCCCCCCCCCCCCCCCCCCCCCCCCCCCCCCCCCCCCCCCCCCCCCCCCCCCCCCCCCCCCCCCCCCCCCCCCCCCCCCCCCCCCCCCCCCCCCCCCCCCCCCCCCCCCCCCCCCCCCCCCCCCCCCCCCCCCCCCCCCCCCCCCCCCCCCCCCCCCCCCCCCCCCCCCCCCCCCCCCCCCCCCCCCCCCCCCCCCCCCCCCCCCCCCCCCCCCCCCCCCCCCCCCCCCCCCCCCCCCCCCCCCCCCCCCCCCCCCCCCCCCCCCCCCCCCCCCCCCCCCCCCCCCCCCCCCCCCCCCCCCCCCCCCCCCCCCCCCCCCCCCCCCCCCCCCCCCCCCCCCCCCCCCCCCCCCCCCCCCCCCCCCCCCCCCCCCCCCCCCCCCCCCCCCCCCCCCCCCCCCCCCCCCCCCCCCCCCCCCCCCCCCCCCCCCCCCCCCCCCCCCCCCCCCCCCCCCCCCCCCCCCCCCCCCCCCCCCCCCCCCCCCCCCCCCCCCCCCCCCCCCCCCCCCCCCCCCCCCCCCCCCCCCCCCCCCCCCCCCCCCCCCCCCCCCCCCCCCCCCCCCCCCCCCCCCCCCCCCCCCCCCCCCCCCCCCCCCCCCCCCCCCCCCCCCCCCCCCCCCCCCCCCCCCCCCCCCCCCCCCCCCCCCCCCCCCCCCCCCCCCCCCCCCCCCCCCCCCCCCCCCCCCCCCCCCCCCCCCCCCCCCCCCCCCCCCCCCCCCCCCCCCCCCCCCCCCCCCCCCCCCCCCCCCCCCCCCCCCCCCCCCCCCCCCCCCCCCCCCCCCCCCCCCCCCCCCCCCCCCCCCCCCCCCCCCCCCCCCCCCCCCCCCCCCCCCCCCCCCCCCCCCCCCCCCCCCCCCCCCCCCCCCCCCCCCCCCCCCCCCCCCCCCCCCCCCCCCCCCCCCCCCCCCCCCCCCCCCCCCCCCCCCCCCCCCCCCCCCCCCCCCCCCCCCCCCCCCCCCCCCCCCCCCCCCCCCCCCCCCCCCCCCCCCCCCCCCCCCCCCCCCCCCCCCCCCCCCCCCCCCCCCCCCCCCCCCCCCCCCCCCCCCCCCCCCCCCCCCCCCCCCCCCCCCCCCCCCCCCCCCCCCCCCCCCCCCCCCCCCCCCCCCCCCCCCCCCCCCCCCCCCCCCCCCCCCCCCCCCCCCCCCCCCCCCCCCCCCCCCCCCCCCCCCCCCCCCCCCCCCCCCCCCCCCCCCCCCCCCCCCCCCCCCCCCCCCCCCCCCCCCCCCCCCCCCCCCCCCCCCCCCCCCCCCCCCCCCCCCCCCCCCCCCCCCCCCCCCCCCCCCCCCCCCCCCCCCCCCCCCCCCCCCCCCCCCCCCCCCCCCCCCCCCCCCCCCCCCCCCCCCCCCCCCCCCCCCCCCCCCCCCCCCCCCCCCCCCCCCCCCCCCCCCCCCCCCCCCCCCCCCCCCCCCCCCCCCCCCCCCCCCCCCCCCCCCCCCCCCCCCCCCCCCCCCCCCCCCCCCCCCCCCCCCCCCCCCCCCCCCCCCCCCCCCCCCCCCCCCCCCCCCCCCCCCCCCCCCCCCCCCCCCCCCCCCCCCCCCCCCCCCCCCCCCCCCCCCCCCCCCCCCCCCCCCCCCCCCCCCCCCCCCCCCCCCCCCCCCCCCCCCCCCCCCCCCCCCCCCCCCCCCCCCCCCCCCCCCCCCCCCCCCCCCCCCCCCCCCCCCCCCCCCCCCCCCCCCCCCCCCCCCCCCCCCCCCCCCCCCCCCCCCCCCCCCCCCCCCCCCCCCCCCCCCCCCCCCCCCCCCCCCCCCCCCCCCCCCCCCCCCCCCCCCCCCCCCCCCCCCCCCCCCCCCCCCCCCCCCCCCCCCCCCCCCCCCCCCCCCCCCCCCCCCCCCCCCCCCCCCCCCCCCCCCCCCCCCCCCCCCCCCCCCCCCCCCCCCCCCCCCCCCCCCCCCCCCCCCCCCCCCCCCCCCCCCCCCCCCCCCCCCCCCCCCCCCCCCCCCCCCCCCCCCCCCCCCCCCCCCCCCCCCCCCCCCCCCCCCCCCCCCCCCCCCCCCCCCCCCCCCCCCCCCCCCCCCCCCCCCCCCCCCCCCCCCCCCCCCCCCCCCCCCCCCCCCCCCCCCCCCCCCCCCCCCCCCCCCCCCCCCCCCCCCCCCCCCCCCCCCCCCCCCCCCCCCCCCCCCCCCCCCCCCCCCCCCCCCCCCCCCCCCCCCCCCCCCCCCCCCCCCCCCCCCCCCCCCCCCCCCCCCCCCCCCCCCCCCCCCCCCCCCCCCCCCCCCCCCCCCCCCCCCCCCCCCCCCCCCCCCCCCCCCCCCCCCCCCCCCCCCCCCCCCCCCCCCCCCCCCCCCCCCCCCCCCCCCCCCCCCCCCCCCCCCCCCCCCCCCCCCCCCCCCCCCCCCCCCCCCCCCCCCCCCCCCCCCCCCCCCCCCCCCCCCCCCCCCCCCCCCCCCCCCCCCCCCCCCCCCCCCCCCCCCCCCCCCCCCCCCCCCCCCCCCCCCCCCCCCCCCCCCCCCCCCCCCCCCCCCCCCCCCCCCCCCCCCCCCCCCCCCCCCCCCCCCCCCCCCCCCCCCCCCCCCCCCCCCCCCCCCCCCCCCCCCCCCCCCCCCCCCCCCCCCCCCCCCCCCCCCCCCCCCCCCCCCCCCCCCCCCCCCCCCCCCCCCCCCCCCCCCCCCCCCCCCCCCCCCCCCCCCCCCCCCCCCCCCCCCCCCCCCCCCCCCCCCCCCCCCCCCCCCCCCCCCCCCCCCCCCCCCCCCCCCCCCCCCCCCCCCCCCCCCCCCCCCCCCCCCCCCCCCCCCCCCCCCCCCCCCCCCCCCCCCCCCCCCCCCCCCCCCCCCCCCCCCCCCCCCCCCCCCCCCCCCCCCCCCCCCCCCCCCCCCCCCCCCCCCCCCCCCCCCCCCCCCCCCCCCCCCCCCCCCCCCCCCCCCCCCCCCCCCCCCCCCCCCCCCCCCCCCCCCCCCCCCCCCCCCCCCCCCCCCCCCCCCCCCCCCCCCCCCCCCCCCCCCCCCCCCCCCCCCCCCCCCCCCCCCCCCCCCCCCCCCCCCCCCCCCCCCCCCCCCCCCCCCCCCCCCCCCCCCCCCCCCCCCCCCCCCCCCCCCCCCCCCCCCCCCCCCCCCCCCCCCCCCCCCCCCCCCCCCCCCCCCCCCCCCCCCCCCCCCCCCCCCCCCCCCCCCCCCCCCCCCCCCCCCCCCCCCCCCCCCCCCCCCCCCCCCCCCCCCCCCCCCCCCCCCCCCCCCCCCCCCCCCCCCCCCCCCCCCCCCCCCCCCCCCCCCCCCCCCCCCCCCCCCCCCCCCCCCCCCCCCCCCCCCCCCCCCCCCCCCCCCCCCCCCCCCCCCCCCCCCCCCCCCCCCCCCCCCCCCCCCCCCCCCCCCCCCCCCCCCCCCCCCCCCCCCCCCCCCCCCCCCCCCCCCCCCCCCCCCCCCCCCCCCCCCCCCCCCCCCCCCCCCCCCCCCCCCCCCCCCCCCCCCCCCCCCCCCCCCCCCCCCCCCCCCCCCCCCCCCCCCCCCCCCCCCCCCCCCCCCCCCCCCCCCCCCCCCCCCCCCCCCCCCCCCCCCCCCCCCCCCCCCCCCCCCCCCCCCCCCCCCCCCCCCCCCCCCCCCCCCCCCCCCCCCCCCCCCCCCCCCCCCCCCCCCCCCCCCCCCCCCCCCCCCCCCCCCCCCCCCCCCCCCCCCCCCCCCCCCCCCCCCCCCCCCCCCCCCCCCCCCCCCCCCCCCCCCCCCCCCCCCCCCCCCCCCCCCCCCCCCCCCCCCCCCCCCCCCCCCCCCCCCCCCCCCCCCCCCCCCCCCCCCCCCCCCCCCCCCCCCCCCCCCCCCCCCCCCCCCCCCCCCCCTCCCCCCCCCCCCCCCCCCCCCCCCCCCCCCCCCCCCCCCCCCCCCCCCCCCCCCCCCCCCCCCCCCCCCCCCCCCCCCCCCCCCCCCCCCCCCCCCCCCCCCCCCCCCCCCCCCCCCCCCCCCCCCCCCCCCCCCCCCCCCCCCCCCCCCCCCCCCCCCCCCCCCCCCCCCCCCCCCCCCCCCCCCCCCCCCCCCCCCCCCCCCCCCCCCCCCCCCCCCCCCCCCCCCCCCCCCCCCCCCCCCCCCCCCCCCCCCCCCCCCCCCCCCCCCCCCCCCCCCCCCCCCCCCCCCCCCCCCCCCCCCCCCCCCCCCCCCCCCCCCCCCCCCCCCCCCCCCCCCCCCCCCCCCCCCCCCCCCCCCCCCCCCCCCCCCCCCCCCCCCCCCCCCCCCCCCCCCCCCCCCCCCCCCCCCCCCCCCCCCCCCCCCCCCCCCCCCCCCCCCCCCCCCCCCCCCCCCCCCCCCCCCCCCCCCCCCCCCCCCCCCCCCCCCCCCCCCCCCCCCCCCCCCCCCCCCCCCCCCCCCCCCCCCCCCCCCCCCCCCCCCCCCCCCCCCCCCCCCCCCCCCCCCCCCCCCCCCCCCCCCCCCCCCCCCCCCCCCCCCCCCCCCCCCCCCCCCCCCCCCCCCCCCCCCCCCCCCCCCCCCCCCCCCCCCCCCCCCCCCCCCCCCCCCCCCCCCCCCCCCCCCCCCCCCCCCCCCCCCCCCCCCCCCCCCCCCCCCCCCCCCCCCCCCCCCCCCCCCCCCCCCCCCCCCCCCCCCCCCCCCCCCCCCCCCCCCCCCCCCCCCCCCCCCCCCCCCCCCCCCCCCCCCCCCCCCCCCCCCCCCCCCCCCCCCCCCCCCCCCCCCCCCCCCCCCCCCCCCCCCCCCCCCCCCCCCCCCCCCCCCCCCCCCCCCCCCCCCCCCCCCCCCCCCCCCCCCCCCCCCCCCCCCCCCCCCCCCCCCCCCCCCCCCCCCCCCCCCCCCCCCCCCCCCCCCCCCCCCCCCCCCCCCCCCCCCCCCCCCCCCCCCCCCCCCCCCCCCCCCCCCCCCCCCCCCCCCCCCCCCCCCCCCCCCCCCCCCCCCCCCCCCCCCCCCCCCCCCCCCCCCCCCCCCCCCCCCCCCCCCCCCCCCCCCCCCCCCCCCCCCCCCCCCCCCCCCCCCCCCCCCCCCCCCCCCCCCCCCCCCCCCCCCCCCCCCCCCCCCCCCCCCCCCCCCCCCCCCCCCCCCCCCCCCCCCCCCCCCCCCCCCCCCCCCCCCCCCCCCCCCCCCCCCCCCCCCCCCCCCCCCCCCCCCCCCCCCCCCCCCCCCCCCCCCCCCCCCCCCCCCCCCCCCCCCCCCCCCCCCCCCCCCCCCCCCCCCCCCCCCCCCCCCCCCCCCCCCCCCCCCCCCCCCCCCCCCCCCCCCCCCCCCCCCCCCCCCCCCCCCCCCCCCCCCCCCCCCCCCCCCCCCCCCCCCCCCCCCCCCCCCCCCCCCCCCCCCCCCCCCCCCCCCCCCCCCCCCCCCCCCCCCCCCCCCCCCCCCCCCCCCCCCCCCCCCCCCCCCCCCCCCCCCCCCCCCCCCCCCCCCCCCCCCCCCCCCCCCCCCCCCCCCCCCCCCCCCCCCCCCCCCCCCCCCCCCCCCCCCCCCCCCCCCCCCCCCCCCCCCCCCCCCCCCCCCCCCCCCCCCCCCCCCCCCCCCCCCCCCCCCCCCCCCCCCCCCCCCCCCCCCCCCCCCCCCCCCCCCCCCCCCCCCCCCCCCCCCCCCCCCCCCCCCCCCCCCCCCCCCCCCCCCCCCCCCCCCCCCCCCCCCCCCCCCCCCCCCCCCCCCCCCCCCCCCCCCCCCCCCCCCCCCCCCCCCCCCCCCCCCCCCCCCCCCCCCCCCCCCCCCCCCCCCCCCCCCCCCCCCCCCCCCCCCCCCCCCCCCCCCCCCCCCCCCCCCCCCCCCCCCCCCCCCCCCCCCCCCCCCCCCCCCCCCCCCCCCCCCCCCCCCCCCCCCCCCCCCCCCCCCCCCCCCCCCCCCCCCCCCCCCCCCCCCCCCCCCCCCCCCCCCCCCCCCCCCCCCCCCCCCCCCCCCCCCCCCCCCCCCCCCCCCCCCCCCCCCCCCCCCCCCCCCCCCCCCCCCCCCCCCCCCCCCCCCCCCCCCCCCCCCCCCCCCCCCCCCCCCCCCCCCCCCCCCCCCCCCCCCCCCCCCCCCCCCCCCCCCCCCCCCCCCCCCCCCCCCCCCCCCCCCCCCCCCCCCCCCCCCCCCCCCCCCCCCCCCCCCCCCCCCCCCCCCCCCCCCCCCCCCCCCCCCCCCCCCCCCCCCCCCCCCCCCCCCCCCCCCCCCCCCCCCCCCCCCCCCCCCCCCCCCCCCCCCCCCCCCCCCCCCCCCCCCCCCCCCCCCCCCCCCCCCCCCCCCCCCCCCCCCCCCCCCCCCCCCCCCCCCCCCCCCCCCCCCCCCCCCCCCCCCCCCCCCCCCCCCCCCCCCCCCCCCCCCCCCCCCCCCCCCCCCCCCCCCCCCCCCCCCCCCCCCCCCCCCCCCCCCCCCCCCCCCCCCCCCCCCCCCCCCCCCCCCCCCCCCCCCCCCCCCCCCCCCCCCCCCCCCCCCCCCCCCCCCCCCCCCCCCCCCCCCCCCCCCCCCCCCCCCCCCCCCCCCCCCCCCCCCCCCCCCCCCCCCCCCCCCCCCCCCCCCCCCCCCCCCCCCCCCCCCCCCCCCCCCCCCCCCCCCCCCCCCCCCCCCCCCCCCCCCCCCCCCCCCCCCCCCCCCCCCCCCCCCCCCCC
>JAJQQW010001088.1:0-10000 GCA_025583905.1 Ia io | reverse complement strand
CCCCCCCCCCCCCCCCCCCCCCCCCCCCCCCCCCCCCCCCCCCCCCCCCCCCCCCCCCCCCCCCCCCCCCCCCCCCCCCCCCCCCCCCCCCCCCCCCCCCCCCCCCCCCCCCCCCCCCCCCCCCCCCCCCCCCCCCCCCCCCCCCCCCCCCCCCCCCCCCCCCCCCCCCCCCCCCCCCCCCCCCCCCCCCCCCCCCCCCCCCCCCCCCCCCCCCCCCCCCCCCCCCCCCCCCCCCCCCCCCCCCCCCCCCCCCCCCCCCCCCCCCCCCCCCCCCCCCCCCCCCCCCCCCCCCCCCCCCCCCCCCCCCCCCCCCCCCCCCCCCCCCCCCCCCCCCCCCCCCCCCCCCCCCCCCCCCCCCCCCCCCCCCCCCCCCCCCCCCCCCCCCCCCCCCCCCCCCCCCCCCCCCCCCCCCCCCCCCCCCCCCCCCCCCCCCCCCCCCCCCCCCCCCCCCCCCCCCCCCCCCCCCCCCCCCCCCCCCCCCCCCCCCCCCCCCCCCCCCCCCCCCCCCCCCCCCCCCCCCCCCCCCCCCCCCCCCCCCCCCCCCCCCCCCCCCCCCCCCCCCCCCCCCCCCCCCCCCCCCCCCCCCCCCCCCCCCCCCCCCCCCCCCCCCCCCCCCCCCCCCCCCCCCCCCCCCCCCCCCCCCCCCCCCCCCCCCCCCCCCCCCCCCCCCCCCCCCCCCCCCCCCCCCCCCCCCCCCCCCCCCCCCCCCCCCCCCCCCCCCCCCCCCCCCCCCCCCCCCCCCCCCCCCCCCCCCCCCCCCCCCCCCCCCCCCCCCCCCCCCCCCCCCCCCCCCCCCCCCCCCCCCCCCCCCCCCCCCCCCCCCCCCCCCCCCCCCCCCCCCCCCCCCCCCCCCCCCCCCCCCCCCCCCCCCCCCCCCCCCCCCCCCCCCCCCCCCCCCCCCCCCCCCCCCCCCCCCCCCCCCCCCCCCCCCCCCCCCCCCCCCCCCCCCCCCCCCCCCCCCCCCCCCCCCCCCCCCCCCCCCCCCCCCCCCCCCCCCCCCCCCCCCCCCCCCCCCCCCCCCCCCCCCCCCCCCCCCCCCCCCCCCCCCCCCCCCCCCCCCCCCCCCCCCCCCCCCCCCCCCCCCCCCCCCCCCCCCCCCCCCCCCCCCCCCCCCCCCCCCCCCCCCCCCCCCCCCCCCCCCCCCCCCCCCCCCCCCCCCCCCCCCCCCCCCCCCCCCCCCCCCCCCCCCCCCCCCCCCCCCCCCCCCCCCCCCCCCCCCCCCCCCCCCCCCCCCCCCCCCCCCCCCCCCCCCCCCCCCCCCCCCCCCCCCCCCCCCCCCCCCCCCCCCCCCCCCCCCCCCCCCCCCCCCCCCCCCCCCCCCCCCCCCCCCCCCCCCCCCCCCCCCCCCCCCCCCCCCCCCCCCCCCCCCCCCCCCCCCCCCCCCCCCCCCCCCCCCCCCCCCCCCCCCCCCCCCCCCCCCCCCCCCCCCCCCCCCCCCCCCCCCCCCCCCCCCCCCCCCCCCCCCCCCCCCCCCCCCCCCCCCCCCCCCCCCCCCCCCCCCCCCCCCCCCCCCCCCCCCCCCCCCCCCCCCCCCCCCCCCCCCCCCCCCCCCCCCCCCCCCCCCCCCCCCCCCCCCCCCCCCCCCCCCCCCCCCCCCCCCCCCCCCCCCCCCCCCCCCCCCCCCCCCCCCCCCCCCCCCCCCCCCCCCCCCCCCCCCCCCCCCCCCCCCCCCCCCCCCCCCCCCCCCCCCCCCCCCCCCCCCCCCCCCCCCCCCCCCCCCCCCCCCCCCCCCCCCCCCCCCCCCCCCCCCCCCCCCCCCCCCCCCCCCCCCCCCCCCCCCCCCCCCCCCCCCCCCCCCCCCCCCCCCCCCCCCCCCCCCCCCCCCCCCCCCCCCCCCCCCCCCCCCCCCCCCCCCCCCCCCCCCCCCCCCCCCCCCCCCCCCCCCCCCCCCCCCCCCCCCCCCCCCCCCCCCCCCCCCCCCCCCCCCCCCCCCCCCCCCCCCCCCCCCCCCCCCCCCCCCCCCCCCCCCCCCCCCCCCCCCCCCCCCCCCCCCCCCCCCCCCCCCCCCCCCCCCCCCCCCCCCCCCCCCCCCCCCCCCCCCCCCCCCCCCCCCCCCCCCCCCCCCCCCCCCCCCCCCCCCCCCCCCCCCCCCCCCCCCCCCCCCCCCCCCCCCCCCCCCCCCCCCCCCCCCCCCCCCCCCCCCCCCCCCCCCCCCCCCCCCCCCCCCCCCCCCCCCCCCCCCCCCCCCCCCCCCCCCCCCCCCCCCCCCCCCCCCCCCCCCCCCCCCCCCCCCCCCCCCCCCCCCCCCCCCCCCCCCCCCCCCCCCCCCCCCCCCCCCCCCCCCCCCCCCCCCCCCCCCCCCCCCCCCCCCCCCCCCCCCCCCCCCCCCCCCCCCCCCCCCCCCCCCCCCCCCCCCCCCCCCCCCCCCCCCCCCCCCCCCCCCCCCCCCCCCCCCCCCCCACCCCCCCCCCCCCCCCCCCCCCCCCCCCCCCCCCCCCCCCCCCCCCCCCCCCCCCCCCCCCCCCCCCCCCCCCCCCCCCCCCCCCCCCCCCCCCCCCCCCCCCCCCCCCCCCCCCCCCCCCCCCCCCCCCCCCCCCCCCCCCCCCCCCCCCCCCCCCCCCCCCCCCCCCCCCCCCCCCCCCCCCCCCCCCCCCCCCCCCCCCCCCCCCCCCCCCCCCCCCCCCCCCCCCCCCCCCCCCCCCCCCCCCCCCCCCCCCCCCCCCCCCCCCCCCCCCCCCCCCCCCCCCCCCCCCCCCCCCCCCCCCCCCCCCCCCCCCCCCCCCCCCCCCCCCCCCCCCCCCCCCCCCCCCCCCCCCCCCCCCCCCCCCCCCCCCCCCCCCCCCCCCCCCCCCCCCCCCCCCCCCCCCCCCCCCCCCCCCCCCCCCCCCCCCCCCCCCCCCCCCCCCCCCCCCCCCCCCCCCCCCCCCCCCCCCCCCCCCCCCCCCCCCCCCCCCCCCCCCCCCCCCCCCCCCCCCCCCCCCCCCCCCCCCCCCCCCCCCCCCCCCCCCCCCCCCCCCCCCCCCCCCCCCCCCCCCCCCCCCCCCCCCCCCCCCCCCCCCCCCCCCCCCCCCCCCCCCCCCCCCCCCCCCCCCCCCCCCCCCCCCCCCCCCCCCCCCCCCCCCCCCCCCCCCCCCCCCCCCCCCCCCCCCCCCCCCCCCCCCCCCCCCCCCCCCCCCCCCCCCCCCCCCCCCCCCCCCCCCCCCCCCCCCCCCCCCCCCCCCCCCCCCCCCCCCCCCCCCCCCCCCCCCCCCCCCCCCCCCCCCCCCCCCCCCCCCCCCCCCCCCCCCCCCCCCCCCCCCCCCCCCCCCCCCCCCCCCCCCCCCCCCCCCCCCCCCCCCCCCCCCCCCCCCCCCCCCCCCCCCCCCCCCCCCCCCCCCCCCCCCCCCCCCCCCCCCCCCCCCCCCCCCCCCCCCCCCCCCCCCCCCCCCCCCCCCCCCCCCCCCCCCCCCCCCCCCCCCCCCCCCCCCCCCCCCCCCCCCCCCCCCCCCCCCCCCCCCCCCCCCCCCCCCCCCCCCCCCCCCCCCCCCCCCCCCCCCCCCCCCCCCCCCCCCCCCCCCCCCCCCCCCCCCCCCCCCCCCCCCCCCCCCCCCCCCCCCCCCCCCCCCCCCCCCCCCCCCCCCCCCCCCCCCCCCCCCCCCCCCCCCCCCCCCCCCCCCCCCCCCCCCCCCCCCCCCCCCCCCCCCCCCCCCCCCCCCCCCCCCCCCCCCCCCCCCCCCCCCCCCCCCCCCCCCCCCCCCCCCCCCCCCCCCCCCCCCCCCCCCCCCCCCCCCCCCCCCCCCCCCCCCCCCCCCCCCCCCCCCCCCCCCCCCCCCCCCCCCCCCCCCCCCCCCCCCCCCCCCCCCCCCCCCCCCCCCCCCCCCCCCCCCCCCCCCCCCCCCCCCCCCCCCCCCCCCCCCCCCCCCCCCCCCCCCCCCCCCCCCCCCCCCCCCCCCCCCCCCCCCCCCCCCCCCCCCCCCCCCCCCCCCCCCCCCCCCCCCCCCCCCCCCCCCCCCCCCTTCCCCCCCCCCCCCCCCCCCCCCCCCCCCCCCCCCCCCCCCCCCCCCCCCCCCCCCCCCCCCCCCCCCCCCCCCCCCCCCCCCCCCCCCCCCCCCCCCCCCCCCCCCCCCCCCCCCCCCCCCCCCCCCCCCCCCCCCCCCCCCCCCCCCCCCCCCCCCCCCCCCCCCCCCCCCCCCCCCCCCCCCCCCCCCCCCCCCCCCCCCCCCCCCCCCCCCCCCCCCCCCCCCCCCCCCCCCCCCCCCCCCCCCCCCCCCCCCCCCCCCCCCCCCCCCCCCCCCCCCCCCCCCCCCCCCCCCCCCCCCCCCCCCCCCCCCCCCCCCCCCCCCCCCCCCCCCCCCCCCCCCCCCCCCCCCCCCCCCCCCCCTCCCCCCCCCCCCCCCCCCCCCCCCCCCCCCCCCCCCCCCCCCCCCCCCCCCCCCCCCCCCCCCCCCCCCCCCCCCCCCCCCCCCCCCCCCCCCCCCCCCCCCCCCCCCCCCCCCCCCCCCCCCCCCCCCCCCCCCCCCACCCCCCCCCCCCCCCCCCCCCCCCCCCCCCCCCCCCCCCCCCCCCCCCCCCCCCCCCCCCCCCCCCCCCCCCCCCCCCCCCCCCCCCCCCCCCCCCCCCCCCCCCCCCCCCCCCCCCCCCCCCCCCCCCCCCCCCCCCCCCCCCCCCCCCCCCCCCCCCCCCCCCCCCCCCCCCCCCCCCCCCCCCCCCCCCCCCCCCCCCCCCCCCCCCCCCCCCCCCCCCCCCCCCCCCCCCCCCCCCCCCCCCCCCCCCCCCCCCCCCCCCCCCCCCCCCCCCCCCCCCCCCCCCCCCCCCCCCCCCCCCCCCCCCCCCCCCCCCCCCCCCCCCCCCCCCCCCCCCCCCCCCCCCCCCCCCCCCCCCCCCCCCCCCCCCCCCCCCCCCCCCCCCCCCCCCCCCCCCCCCCCCCCCCCCCCCCCCCCCCCCCCCCCCCCCCCCCCCCCCCCCCCCCCCCCCCCCCCCCCCCCCCCCCCCCCCCCCCCCCCCCCCCCCCCCCCCCCCCCCCCCCCCCCCCCCCCCCCCCCCCCCCCCCCCCCCCCCCCCCCCCCCCCCCCCCCCCCCCCCCCCCCCCCCCCCCCCCCCCCCCCCCCCCCCCCCCCCCCCCCCCCCCCCCCCCCCCCCCCCCCCCCCCCCCCCCCCCCCCCCCCCCCCCCCCCCCCCCCCCCCCCCCCCCCCCCCCCCCCCCCCCCCCCCCCCCCCCCCCCCCCCCCCCCCCCCCCCCCCCCCCCCCCCCCCCCCCCCCCCCCCCCCCCCCCCCCCCCCCCCCCCCCCCCCCACCCCCCCCCCCCCCCCCCCCCCCCCCCCCCCCCCCCCCCCCCCCCCCCCCCCCCCCCCCCCCCCCCCCCCCCCCCCCCCCCCCCCCCCCCCCCCCCCCCCCCCCCCCCCCCCCCCCCCCCCCCCCCCCCCCCCCCCCCCCCCCCCCCCCCCCCCCCCCCCCCCCCCCCCCCCCCCCCCCCCCCCCCCCCCCCCCCCCCCCCCCCCCCCCCCCCCCCCCCCCCCCCCCCCCCCCCCCCCCCCCCCCCCCCCCCCCCCCCCCCCCCCCCCCCCCCCCCCCCCCCCCCCCCCCCCCCCCCCCCCCCCCCCCCCCCCCCCCCCCCCCCCCCCCCCCCCCCCCCCCCCCCCCCCCCCCCCCCCCCCCCCCCCCCCCCCCCCCCCCCCCCCATTTCCCCCCCCCCCCCCCCCCCCCCCCCCCCCCCCCCCCCCCCCCCCCCCCCCCCCCCCCCCCCCCCCCCCCCCCCCCCCCCCCCCCCCCCCCCCCCCCCCCCCCCCCCCCCCCCCCCCCCCCCCCCCCCCCCCCCCCCCCCCCCCCCCCCCCCCCCCCCCCCCCCCCCCCCCCCCCCCCCCCCCCCCCCCCCTCCCCCCCCCCCCCCCCCCCCCCCCCCCCCCCCCCCCCCCCCCCCCCCCCCCCCCCCCCCCCCCCCCCCCCCCCCCACCCCCCCCCAAAAAAAAATTTTTTTTTTTTTGGGGGGGGCCCCCCCCCCCCCCCCCCCCCCCCCCCCCCCCCCCCCCCCCCCCCCCCCCCCCCCCCCCCCCCCCCCCCCCCCCCCCCCCCCCCCCCCCCCCCCCCCCCCCCCCCCCCCCCCCCCCCCCCCCCCCCCCCCCCCCCCCCCCCCCCCCCCCCCCCCCCCCCCCCCCCCCCCCCCCCCCCCCCCCCCCCCCCCCCCCCCCCCCCCCCCCCCCCCCCCCCCCCCCCCCCCCCCCCCCCCCCCCCCCCCCCCCCCCCCCCCCCCCCCCCCCCCCCCCCCCCCCCCCCCCCCCCCCCCCCCCCCCCCCCCCCCCCCCCTTCCCCCAAAAAAAAAAAACCCCCCCCCCCCCCCCCCCCCCCCCCCCCCCCCCCCCCCCCCCCCCCCCCCCCCCCCCCCCCCCCCCCCCCCCCCCCCCCCCCCCCCCCCCCCCCCCCCCCCCCCCCCCCCCCCCCCCCCCCCCCCCCCCCCCCCCCCCCCCCCCCCCCCCCCCCCCCCCCCCGGGGGGCCCCCCCCCCCCCCCCCCCCCCCCCCCCCCCCCCCCCCCCCCCCCCCCCCCCCCCCCCCCCCCCCCCCCCCCCCCCCCCCCCCCCCCCCCCCCCCCCCCCCTTTTTTTTTTTTGATGGGGGATATGGGGGGGGGGGGGGGGGGGGGGGGGGGCCCCCCCCCCCCCCTGATTTTTTTTGGGTTTCCCCCCCCCCCCCCCCCCCCCCCCCCCCCCCCCCCCCCCCCACCCCCCCCCCCCCCCCCCCCCCCCCCCCCCCCCCCCCCCCCCCCCCCCCCCCCCCCCCCCCCCCCCCCCCCCCCCCCCCCCCCCCCCCCCCCCCCCCCCCCCCCCCCCCCCCCCCCCCCCCCCCCCCCCCCCCCCCCCCCCCCCCCCCCCCTGGGCCCGGAGCCGGGCCCCCGCGGAAAGGAGGGATGGTGGAAAATAGTGCCGCCGGCGGTGGCCCTCCTGCGTGACCCTCACCCCCCCCCCGTAGCCCGGCCTGGGGCAAATCCACCAGCGCCCAAACCGCCACCCCCCCCAGCTTCCGCCCCGCCGGCCGGCGGGGGCAAGTTGGCCCAATACCCGAGGGCCCCTCCCCTCCCTCCCTGGGAGAGTTCCCCCCCAATGCCGGGTGTGTCCACCCACCCACAGCAAAACTCCCCCAACAAAAACCTTTCCCACCCTTAGGACCAAGGCTTGGGCGGGCCACGGGGGGCGCGGGGCGGCCCCGGCGCGGCCCAGGCCGGCCAGACCAGTACCGGCCGCAAAACCCCTCCCCGGGGCCCGCCGGGCGCCGGGCGGTGGGGGCCGCCGGCACCCGCCCTCCCGCCCAAAAGCCTCGAACCTTGTTCCCCCGACTTTTGATGTTCGCCGACCGCAACCCCCCGGCGGGGGAAAACCCCAGCCGGGGGCCCGCCCCGCCCCCCCTGTGGCATCCCCCACCCGGGTCCCCGCCCGGTTGTATTAGCGGGCAGGTGGGTGGCGGCCCCGCCCCACCGCTAAAAGGGCCCGGGGGGGGCCGGGGGCCCCGGGGTTGGGGGGCCGAACCTCCACCGGGGGGCAATACCACTTTCCGGGCCTGGCGGGGCCTTTCCCAGGCGCCCCATCCTGAGTTTGTTTTTATATTTTACCGGGGGATCGAACCAACTTGAATACAAGAGACACCCCCCCCTGTCCTAAAAAAATGAAAATCAAGCCGAAAATTTTAATGGTCCAATCCCAGAAAAATGTCCCAATTTTGGGGGGAAGAAGAGAAAGGGACCCCCCCTTGTCCCCCACCGACCACAAAATGCCACCGGGCATCCCCCCTTTTCCATCCAAAATAAAAACATTTAAGTCCCCCCCCTTCCCCCCTCCGCCGGAAAAAACCCGCACAAACCCCTTTTAAATGCCGTATTCCCCCAAGCCCCCCCCCCGGGGCCCCCGGGGGAAGGCACCCCCCCGCGAACCCCCCCCCTGCCCCGGCCCAAATGCCCCCAAAAACCCCCGGGGCAAACCAACGAGGGGCCGAGCGCGGAGAAGCCTGGATACCCCTTCCGAAAGCTTAGCCTGGGAGAGGAAAGGTGTAAAAGGCGACTTGGGGAAGAAAACCTATTGAAAACCAATAAAAACCACCACAACTTTTGGGGGCCCCCGCCCAAAATCCCCTAAAGCAAAGGGTGGGCCACCCTGCACCAGAAAGGAAAAAAACGGAGCTGGGGCCGAGGCCTGATAGCAGGCGTGGCCGTCCACTAGGCACCCCCAACAGGAGCCGCGCCAGGAGGCAAAAGCCAAGCCCGGGGCGGGGTGCCCTGGCCCCAAAAACCCGGGCCCCCTGGCCATATGGCAGCGCAGAATAACCCGCCCTGCCCCCCCCCCCGCAGCCACAGCCCCCACGCCCTTTTTTTGGCCCAAGGATACTATCCCCCCCTGCAAAAATTTGGGACCCCCTCCTTTAACTAAAAGGTTTTTATTTTTTATAAAGAATAAAAACCCAAACAAACAATAACCCCACAAAGTCCCCCCCCCTTCCAATAGGTTTACCTAAAGATTTTAAATTTGGCCCCCCCTCCCCCAGTTAAAATTACACCCCCCAGAAAAAAAACCCCTTTATGTATTGAAGGTCCCCAAGGGGGGCCCAGGGTGGGGGGGGGAAAACAATCCATTTTTAAAATTTTCCACCCCAACCCCCCCAGAAATTGGGGGAAAGGGTGGGGTTTATGTGGGGGGGGGGGCCCTAGGGGCCTGGAGCTAATAGGACCCCACCTCGGGGGGGGGGGGGACCATCAAAAGTGAAAATTTTTTAATGAGAACGTGCACAATGGTTTTCCCTTTCGGGATGGCCCAGGGGGGGGAGGGGAAAAGGGGGCCTTCCCAAGGACGTGGGAAAAATGGGCTGGACCCCTCCTAATAGGGGATGCTTGGAAGTCACAAGGGGGGGGACATGGGATTTTTGGCAGGTACTCAAAAAATAAAAAAAAAAAACCCTGGGGGGGGGGGGTGGAAACCCAACGCCTAGTCCAAAACTTCACCCACCCCCTATCCAATCCATGGTGAGGGGGGTTCCCAACCCCATAAAACCCCCTTTTCACCAACTGGAATATTTGTTCCCCCTTTTTTATTTACCAGGAAGGTCCCTGGGCCCATAAGTTTTTTTAAAAATTTGCCACAAAAAACCTAAAAACTGAATGGTAAAATGTGCAAAAACAAAACATACCAAACACCTTTGGGACATAATAATGGGTTCCGCCACGCAAGATGGTAAAAAAAAAAAAACTCCCCCTAAAGTATTTGTTTTTCATATGTTAGAGTTTTAAGCTACCCAAAAATGTTTTTTATCCGCCCTTACACCCCTCATCAATGAAATTAGCCAAAACCTCCCCCTTAAGCTCTAACTCCACCCTCCAGCCTTCCTGTCGCAAAAGTTATCCCATTCAAGTTCTCCACTGCGTTGTCTGTGGAGCGTTCCCCCCCCCCATAATAAACAAAACCAAATGTTCCTCAAATTCACCTAAACCCAAAAAAAAAGCACATACACGTATTGTCACTGAAGCCTTTCCCAGTGGTTGTGTTTCCCACCCCTCCACACACTAGGGATGAGACCAAAGCGAATGAATGAGGTTAGTGGACCAAAAAAACACAGGAAAAAAAATTGGGTGGTGGGGGTGTATGGGAAAAAAGCCCCCCCCCCCCTATGGACAGTCCCCAAGGCCCCCCCCCTTAAACAATTATGGGGTCCAACTTTGTGGGTATACACCAAGACTGGGCCCATTTAAAGGAGAGGGAGCCCCCAAAGCCGGCAAGGACAGCATATCAACAAAAAAAGGTTGATTTTTTTAATATAAACTTATAATAAACAAGGAAATGCCCCCCCCGGATTATGTATTTAAAAATTTTGGTGAAAAACTCATTAAGCCCAATCCCCCCCCCCCCCCTTTTCCCCACCCCCCCCCCATCCCCAAGCCTCAAACACCCCCCAGAACAAAAGAGGTACATTTGTAGAATATAAAAAATTAAAAAACAAGAAAAAAAAAAAGTATCCATGGGGAGATTAAAAGTGAAAATCCAACTTTTAAAAATCTTTGCTGAAAAAAAATTTCCCCAAGGGGCAGTTTTTTGGCCCCCCGGCCTCGAA
>JAJQQW010001684.1:27500-29304 GCA_025583905.1 Ia io | reverse complement strand
AAAATAAAAAAAAAAATAAAAAAAAAAAAAAAAAAAAAAAAAAAAAAAAAAAAAAAAAAAAAAAAAAAAAAAAAAAAAAAAAAAAAAAAAAAAAAAAAAAAAAAAAAAAAAAAAAAAAAAAAAAAAAAAAAAAATAAAAAAAAAAAAAAAAAAAAAAAAAAAAAAAAAAAAAAAAAAAAAAAAAAAAAAAAAAAAAAAAAAAAAAAAAAAAAAAAAAAAAAAAAAAAAATAAAACAAAAAAAAAAAAAAAAAAAAAAAAAAAAAAAAAAAAAAAAAAAAAAAAAAAAAAAAAAAAAAAAAAAAAAAAAAAAAAAAAAAAAAAAAAATAAAAAAAAAAAAAAAAAAAAAAAAAAAAAAAAAAAAAAAAAAAAAAAAAAAAAAAAAAAAAAAAAAAAAAAAAAAAAAAAAAAAAAAAAAAAAAAAAAAAAAAAAAAAAAAAAAAAAAAAAAAAAAAAAAAAAAAAAAAAAAAAAAAAAAAAAAAAAAAAAAAAAAAAAAAAAAAAAAAAAAAAAAAAAAAAAAAAAAAAAAAAAAAAAAAAAAAAAAAAAAAAAAAAAAAAAAAAAAAAAAAAAAAAAAAAAAAAAAAAAAAAAAAAAAAAAAAAAAAAAAAAAAAAAAAAAAAAAAAAAAAAAAAAAAAAAAAAAAAAAAAAAAAAAAAAAAAAAAAAAAAAAAAAAAAAAAAAAAAAAAAAAAAAATAAAAAAACAAAAAAAAAAAAAAAAAAAAAAAAAAAAAAAAAAAAAAAAAAAAAAAAAAAAAAAAAAAAAAAAAAAAAAAAAAAAAAAAAAAAAAAAAAATAAAAAAAAAAAAAAAAAAAAAAAAAAAAAAAAAAAAAAAAAAAAAAAAAAAAAAAAAAAAAAAAAAAAAAAAAAAAAAAAAAAAAAAAAAAAAAAAAAAAAAAAAAAAAAAAAAAAAAAAAAAAAAAAAAAAAAAAAAAAAAAAAAAAAAAAAAAAAAAAAAAAAAAAAAAAAAAAAAAAAAAAAAAAAAAAAAAAAAAAAAAAAAAAAAAAAAAAAAAAAAAAAAAAAAAAAAAAAAAAAAAAAAAAAAAAAAAAAAAAAAAAAAAAAAAAAAAAAAAAAAAAAAAAAAAAAAAAAAAAAAAAAAAAAAAAAAAAAAAAAAAAAAAAAAAAAAAAAAAAAAAAAAAAAAAAAAAAAAAAAAAAAAAAAAAAAAAAAAAAAAAAAAAAAAAAAAAAAAAAAAAAAAAAAAAAAAAAAAAAAAAAAAAAAAAAAAAAAAAAAAAAAAAAAAAAAAAAAAAAAAAAAAAAAAAAAAAAAAAAAAAAAAAAAAAAAAAAAAAAAAAAAAAAAAAAAAAAAAAAAAAAAAAAAAAAAAAAAAAAAAAAAAAAAAAAAAAAAAAAAAAAAAAAAAAAAAAAAAAAAAAAAAAAAAAAAAAAAAAAAAAAAAAAAAAAAAAAAAAAAAAAAAAAAAAAAAAAAAAAAAAAAAAAAAAAAAAAAAAAAAAAAAAAAAAAAAAAAAAAAAAAAAAAAAAAAAAAAAAAAAAAAAAAAAAAAAAAAAAAAAAAAAAAAAAAAAAAAAAAAAAAAAAAAAAAAAAAAAAAAAAAAAAAAAAAAAAAAAAAAAAAAAAAAAAAAAAAAAAAAAAAAAAAAAAAAAAAAAAAAAAAAAAAAAAAAAAAAAAAAAAAAAAAAAAAAAAAAAAAAAAAAAAAAAAAAAAAAAAAAAAAAAAAAAAAAAAAAAAAAAAAAAAAAAAAAAAAAAAAAAAAAACAAAAAAAAAAAAAAAAAAAAAAAAAAAAAAAAAAAAAAAAAAAAAAAAAAAAAAAAAAAAAAAAAAAAAAAAAAAAAAAA
>JAJQQW010001684.1:12500-15000 GCA_025583905.1 Ia io | reverse complement strand
AAAAAAAAAAAAAAAAAAAAAAAAAAAAAAAAAAAAAAAAAAAAAAAAAAAAAAAAAAAAAAAAAAAAAAAAAAAAAAAAAAAAAAAAAAAAAAAAAAAAAAAAAAAAAAAAAAAAAAAAAAAAAAAAAAAAAAAAAAAAAAAAAAAAAAAAAAAAAAAAAAAAAAAAAAAAAAAAAAAAAAAAAAAAAAAAAAAAAAAAAAAAAAAAAAAAAAAAAAAAAAAAAAAAAAAAAAAAAAAAAAAAAAAAAAAAAAAAAAAAAAAAAAAAAAAAAAAAAAAAAAAAAAAAAAAAAAAAAAAAAAAAAAAAAAAAAAAAAAAAAAAAAAAAAAAAAAAAAAAAAAAAAAAAAAAAAAAAAAAAAAAAAAAAAAAAAAAAAAAAAAAAAAAAAAAAAAAAAAAAAAAAAAAAAAAAAAAAAAAAAAAAAAAAAAAAAAAAAAAAAAAAAAAAAAAAAAAAAAAAAAAAAAAAAAAAAAAAAAAAAAAAAAAAAAAAAAAAAAAAAAAAAAAAAAAAAAAAAAAAAAAAAAAAAAAAAAAAAAAAAAAAAAAAAAAAAAAAAAAAAAAAAAAAAAAAAAAAAAAAAAAAAAAAAAAAAAAAAAAAAAAAAAAAAAAAAAAAAAAAAAAAAAAAAAAAAAAAAAAAAAAAAAAAAAAAAAAAAAAAAAAAAAAAAAAAAAAAAAAAAAAAAAAAAAAAAAAAAAAAAAAAAAAAAAAAAAAAAAAAAAAAAAAAAAAAAAAAAAAAAAAAAAAAAAAAAAAAAAAAAAAAAAAAAAAAAAAAAAAAAAAAAAAAAAAAAAAAAAAAAAAAAAAAAAAAAAAAAAAAAAAAAAAAAAAAAAAAAAAAAAAAAAAAAAAAAAAAAAAAAAAAAAAAAAAAAAAAAAAAAAAAAAAAAAAAAAAAAAAAAAAAAAAAAAAAAAAAAAAAAAAAAAAAAAAAAAAAAAAAAAAAAAAAAAAAAAAAAAAAAAAAAAAAAAAAAAAAAAAAAAAAAAAAAAAAAAAAAAAAAAAAAAAAAAAAAAAAAAAAAAAAAAAAAAAAAAAAAAAAAAAAAAAAAAAAAAAAAAAAAAAAAAAAAAAAAAAAAAAAAAAAAAAAAAAAAAAAAAAAAAAAAAAAAAAAAAAAAAAAAAAAAAAAAAAAAAAAAAAAAAAAAAAAAAAAAAAAAAAAAAAAAAAAAAAAAAAAAAAAAAAAAAAAAAAAAAAAAAAAAAAAAAAAAAAAAAAAAAAAAAAAAAAAAAAAAAAAAAAAAAAAAAAAAAAAAAAAAAAAAAAAAAAAAAAAAAAAAAAAAAAAAAAAAAAAAAAAAAAAAAAAAAAAAAAAAAAAAAAAAAAAAAAAAAAAAAAAAAAAAAAAAAAAAAAAAAAAAAAAAAAAAAAAAAAAAAAAAAAAAAAAAAGAAAAAAAAAAAAAAAAAAAAAAAAAAAAAAAAAAAAAAAAAAAAAAAAAAAAAAAAAAAAAAAAAAAAAAAAAAAAAAAAAAAAAAAAAAAAAAAAAAAAAAAAAAAAAAAAAAAAAAAAAAAAAAAAAAAAAAAAAAAAAAAAAAAAAAAAAAAAAAAAAAAAAAAAAAAAAAAAAAAAAAAAAAAAAAAAAAAAAAAAAAAAAAAAAAAAAAAAAAAAAAAAAAAAAAAAAAAAAAAAAAAAAAAAAAAAAAAAAAAAAAAAAAAAAAAAAAAAAAAAAAAAAAAAAAAAAAAAAAAAAAAAAAAAAAAAAAAAAAAAAAAAAAAAAAAAAAAAAAAAAAAAAAAAAAAAAAAAAAAAAAAAAAAAAAAAAAAAAAAAAAAAAAAAAAAAAAAAAAAAAAAAAAAAAAAAAAAAAAAAAAAAAAAAAAAAAAAAAAAAAAAAAAAAAAAAAAAAAAAAAAAAAAAAAAAAAAAAAAAAAAAAAAAAAAAAAAAAAAAAACAAAAAAAAAAAAAAAAAAAAAAAAAAAAAAAAAAAAAAAAAAAAAAAAAAAAAAAAAAAAAAAAAAAAAAAAAAAAAAAAAAAAAAAAAAAAAAAAAAAAAAAAAAAAAAAAAAAAAAAAAAAAAAAAAAAAAAAAAAAAAAAAAAAAAAAAAAAAAAAAAAAAAAAAAAAAAAAAAAAAAAAAAAAAAAAAAAAAAAAAAAAAAAAAAAAAAAAAAAAAAAAAAAAAAAAAAAAAAAAAAAAAAAAAAAAAAAAAAAAAAAAAAAAAAAAAAAAAAAAAAAAAAAAAAAAAAAAAAAAAAAAAAAAAAAAAAAAAAAAAAAAAAAAAAAAAAAAAAAAAAAAAAAATTTTTTTTAAAAAAAAAAAAAAAAAAAAAAAAAAAAAAAAAAAAAAAAAAAAAAAAAAAAAAAAAAAAAAAAAAAAAAAAAAAAAAAAAAAAAAAAAAAAAAAAAAAAAAAAAAAAAAAAAAAAAAAAAAAAAAAAAAAAAAAAAAAAAAAAAAAAAAAAAAAAAAAAAAAAAAAAAAAAAAAAAAAAAAAAAAAAAAAAAAAAAAAAAAAAAAAAAAAAAAAAAAAAAAAAAAAAAAAAAAAAAAAAAAAAAAAAAAAAAAAA
>JAJQQW010001684.1:5000-7500 GCA_025583905.1 Ia io | reverse complement strand
AAAACCCTAAATAACTAAGGGAACAACCTTCCCAAACCAATAAAAAACGCACAATAACCAAACACCTCATTCATCCCACATAACACCATAAAATAGAACCAACTTCCCCCAGTAAAGAAAAAAAAAAAAAAGGTTCTAAAAAAATCTTAAAAATAAAAACATAATCACAACCACCACCATTTAAAAAGTGCTTACGAACCCCAACAATATCCAAAAAATTATTTTAAATCAACCCAAATGTAAAACTATAAAAAACATCTAGCTAAAACACAGACGAAACAAAAATATTTATAATATTAACTAAACAATCATATCACTGGTTTCCTCTTACAAAAATAAACATCGTATTTATTCTCTTGAAATTCCAAAATTTATAACAAATTTCCAAAAAAAAAACAACCAAACCTCTACCTCCTTAAAGCAATAATATTAAATTTATCATACTTCTAAAAGTACTTACTATACAAAAACATTACACTAATTCAAAAAAAAACAAAAATAAACAAAAAAATTCCCAAAGCAAAAATTCCACTATTTAATCAACCCCCACCTAACCAATAAAAAACCAATTAAACCACCAACCATCACATAAAAAATATATCAGCTCCAAAAATACTAATAAACAAACAATCAAAATACCCAACCCAATCAAACCCCAATCATCCTTTCTTCACCCACTCAATGAACCAAAAATTTTATCAACATAAAACAAACAATAACCATTTATTAAAAACATAAAAAAAAACCAAAAAAATAATTCCTACTCTCAATACCATACCTTCACAGCTCCCATCGCCAATTCAATTCATATTTTAAACATAAATCATAAATCCCTTTATTTCTTTCAACTTACCAATTCAACCTAATCCATTCCTTTCCCCTTCCTTTTCATTATTTTCATTACCACTGAAAAGAAACCATTAGAAGACAAAACTAAACCCCTCTAATTTAAACCCCACCATTTCTTCAAAACCCACCCTAAAAGAACCAATTAACTACCCTGCAAAATCTAATCACTAAAAAATTTTAAAAAAAACTATATTAACTATCATATAAAAAAAATACCTATTTCAATATAAAAAAAAAGAATTAAAGTTTTTACCATTTTCATTACAAAATCCAACTAAAAACCATCACGAGAAACACAAAAAATATGGCCAAAAAAACAAAATCCCAACTTTTATTTCCATTACTTAAAAACAATAAAAAAACAAAATTAAAATCAAACAACATTAACACCTTCTTTCCAACAGAAAACCTTTAAATAATTAACCATAATAACCTTTTATTCACAAAAATTAATCTTTTCAATTCAAAATATATCTTCTAAAATAGAAAAACGAATAATAAAAAATTTTATATTATCACTATCCATCCTCAAATAAAACTACTTTAAAAATTAAAAAAAGTCTTTAAAAAAAAATTAATATCCCATTAGTATATTAAAAACTATCCAAAACTTCAATTTAAAGAACACAAACAAATCACAAAACAATCAACAATAAATTAATTTTCCTATTTTTATTAAAATACATAAAAAAAAAATTCCATAAAACATTAAACATAAAAAAAAAAATTAAAAATAAATCCCTCCAAAGTAAAAATTTCTTTACGTATGATATAATATCTATTTCTTAATGGAAAACCTCAAAAAAAAGAAAAATAAAACCCAAACATTACCACTATGGTCAAACAACCCCACCCCAAATTTTCCAATTCCAACTCCAAACAATTCCCATTACAACTAAAACTACCATATAATAAACAACAATCAAGGTAACCCTTATACCAAACTACTTACACAGGTTAACAATCATTTACTACTACATTCCCCGTCTAAACAACCTTTCACCAACACTTCTTTTCCTCCCCCTTCCCCCAAGCAAACTTAGAGTATATTTCCCAACATCCCCACTAAACACCAATCACTCACCACTCCCATCCCCCTATACCCCCATACCCCCCTTACCATATAAATACTACCCAACACCCAAAAACCCTCCATCCCCACCCAAACCCCCCCCCAAAATAATTATCATTTTTCACAAACAACCCCACAACCGAACCAACTCCAAAGCCCATACCCCACCTTTCCTACTAATAAAAAACTTTTTTCCCATCCCCATTATACACAACCTCCTAGTTCCAAAACAATAACAATCAACCAACCACAAACCCCACCCCCACCCTAACCCCTCCCAATACAACACCCAACACCATAACCACACCATCACTTAACATCTAAACTTCACCCATCCCATCCCAAACTTAACAAACCTCCCACCCTAAATTTCTTCCCTACTTTTCCTACCATACAACTCACATAACCATAATCCCCCCATCACCCTAAACAATACACCACCCATCTATATTCAACCAAAACCAAATCGCCACCCCTCCCACAACCTTCTAAACACCCTACACCCCCACCACAGAATGATATACTCACCCACCAAAACAACTCACCACCCCATACCCACATTCTTCCTACCCCCCAAAC
>JAJQQW010000859.1:15000-31020 GCA_025583905.1 Ia io | reverse complement strand
TTTGTTTTTTTTTTTTTTTTTTTTTTTTTTTTTTTTTTTTTTTTTTTTTTTTTTTTTTTTTTTTTTTTTTTTTTTTTTTTTTTTTTTTTTTTTTTTTTTTTTTTTTTTTTTTTTTTTTTTTTTTTTTTTTTTTTTTTTTTTTTTTTTTTTTTTTTTTTTTTTTTTTTTTTTTTTTTTTTTTTTTTTTTTTTTTTTTTTTTTTTTTTTTTTTTTTTTTTTTTTTTTTTTTTTTTTTTTTTTTTTTTTTTTTTTTTTTTTTTTTTTTTTTTTTTTTTTTTTTTTTTTTTTTTTTTTTTTTTTTTTTTTTTTTTTTTTTTTTTTTTTTTTTTTTTTTTTTTTTTTTTTTTTTTTTTTTTTTTTTTTTTTTTTTTTTTTTTTTTTTTTTTTTTTTTTTTTTTTTTTTTTTTTTTTTTTTTTTTTTTTTTTTTTTTTTTTTTTTTTTTTTTTTTTTTTTTTTTTTTTTTTTTTTTTTTTTTTTTTTTTTTTTTTTTTTTTTTTTTTTTTTTTTTTTTTTTTTTTTTTTTTTTTTTTTTTTTTTTTTTTTTTTTTTTTTTTTTTTTTTTTTTTTTTTTTTTTTTTTTTTTTTTTTTTTTTTTTTTTTTTTTTTTTTTTTTTTTTTTTTTTTTTTTTTTTTTTTTTTTTTTTTTTTTTTTTTTTTTTTTTTTTTTTTTTTTTTTTTTTTTTTTTTTTTTTTTTTTTTTTTTTTTTTTTTTTTTTTTTTTTTTTTTTTTTTTTTTTTTTTTTTTTTTTTTTTTTTTTTTTTTTTTTTTTTTTTTTTTTTTTTTTTTTTTTTTTTTTTTTTTTTTTTTTTTTTTTTTTTTTTTTTTTTTTTTTTTTTTTTTTTTTTTTTTTTTTTTTTTTTTTTTTTTTTTTTTTTTTTTTTTTTTTTTTTTTTTTTTTTTTTTTTTTTTTTTTTTTTTTTTTTTTTTTTTTTTTTTTTTTTTTTTTTTTTTTTTTTTTTTTTTTTTTTTTTTTTTTTTTTTTTTTTTTTTTTTTTTTTTTTTTTTTTTTTTTTTTTTTTTTTTTTTTTTTTTTTTTTTTTTTTTTTTTTTTTTTTTTTTTTTTTTTTTTTTTTTTTTTTTTTTTTTTTTTTTTTTTTTTTTTTTTTTTTTTTTTTTTTTTTTTTTTTTTTTTTTTTTTTTTTTTTTTTTTTTTTTTTTTTTTTTTTTTTTTTTTTTTTTTTTTTTTTTTTTTTTTTTTTTTTTTTTTTTTTTTTTTTTTTTTTTTTTTTTTTTTTTTTTTTTTTTTTTTTTTTTTTTTTTTTTTTTTTTTTTTTTTTTTTTTTTTTTTTTTTTTTTTTTTTTTTTTTTTTTTTTTTTTTTTTTTTTTTTTTTTTTTTTTTTTTTTTTTTTTTTTTTTTTTTTTTTTTTTTTTTTTTTTTTTTTTTTTTTTTTTTTTTTTTTTTTTTTTTTTTTTTTTTTTTTTTTTTTTTTTTTTTTTTTTTTTTTTTTTTTTTTTTTTTTTTTTTTTTTTTTTTTTTTTTTTTTTTTTTTTTTTTTTTTTTTTTTTTTTTTTTTTTTTTTTTTTTTTTTTTTTTTTTTTTTTTTTTTTTTTTTTTTTTTTTTTTTTTTTTTTTTTTTTTTTTTTTTTTTTTTTTTTTTTTTTTTTTTTTTTTTTTTTTTTTTTTTTTTTTTTTTTTTTTTTTTTTTTTTTTTTTTTTTTTTTTTTTTTTTTTTTTTTTTTTTTTTTTTTTTTTTTTTTTTTTTTTTTTTTTTTTTTTTTTTTTTTTTTTTTTTTTTTTTTTTTTTTTTTTTTTTTTTTTTTTTTTTTTTTTTTTTTTTTTTTTTTTTTTTTTTTTTTTTTTTTTTTTTTTTTTTTTTTTTTTTTTTTTTTTTTTTTTTTTTTTTTTTTTTTTTTTTTTTTTTTTTTTTTTTTTTTTTTTTTTTTTTTTTTTTTTTTTTTTTTTTTTTTTTTTTTTTTTTTTTTTTTTTTTTTTTTTTTTTTTTTTTTTTTTTTTTTTTTTTTTTTTTTTTTTTTTTTTTTTTTTTTTTTTTTTTTTTTTTTTTTTTTTTTTTTTTTTTTTTTTTTTTTTTTTTTTTTTTTTTTTTTTTTTTTTTTTTTTTTTTTTTTTTTTTTTTTTTTTTTTTTTTTTTTTTTTTTTTTTTTTTTTTTTTTTTTTTTTTTTTTTTTTTTTTTTTTTTTTTTTTTTTTTTTTTTTTTTTTTTTTTTTTTTTTTTTTTTTTTTTTTTTTTTTTTTTTTTTTTTTTTTTTTTTTTTTTTTTTTTTTTTTTTTTTTTTTTTTTTTTTTTTTTTTTTTTTTTTTTTTTTTTTTTTTTTTTTTTTTTTTTTTTTTTTTTTTTTTTTTTTTTTTTTTTTTTTTTTTTTTTTTTTTTTTTTTTTTTTTTTTTTTTTTTTTTTTTTTTTTTTTTTTTTTTTTTTTTTTTTTTTTTTTTTTTTTTTTTTTTTTTTTTTTTTTTTTTTTTTTTTTTTTTTTTTTTTTTTTTTTTTTTTTTTTTTTTTTTTTTTTTTTTTTTTTTTTTTTTTTTTTTTTTTTTTTTTTTTTTTTTTTTTTTTTTTTTTTTTTTTTTTTTTTTTTTTTTTTTTTTTTTTTTTTTTTTTTTTTTTTTTTTTTTTTTTTTTTTTTTTTTTTTTTTTTTTTTTTTTTTTTTTTTTTTTTTTTTTTTTTTTTTTTTTTTTTTTTTTTTTTTTTTTTTTTTTTTTTTTTTTTTTTTTTTTTTTTTTTTTTTTTTTTTTTTTTTTTTTTTTTTTTTTTTTTTTTTTTTTTTTTTTTTTTTTTTTTTTTTTTTTTTTTTTTTTTTTTTTTTTTTTTTTTTTTTTTTTTTTTTTTTTTTTTTTTTTTTTTTTTTTTTTTTTTTTTTTTTTTTTTTTTTTTTTTTTTTTTTTTTTTTTTTTTTTTTTTTTTTTTTTTTTTTTTTTTTTTTTTTTTTTTTTTTTTTTTTTTTTTTTTTTTTTTTTTTTTTTTTTTTTTTTTTTTTTTTTTTTTTTTTTTTTTTTTTTTTTTTTTTTTTTTTTTTTTTTTTTTTTTTTTTTTTTTTTTTTTTTTTTTTTTTTTTTTTTTTTTTTTTTTTTTTTTTTTTTTTTTTTTTTTTTTTTTTTTTTTTTTTTTTTTTTTTTTTTTTTTTTTTTTTTTTTTTTTTTTTTTTTTTTTTTTTTTTTTTTTTTTTTTTTTTTTTTTTTTTTTTTTTTTTTTTTTTTTTTTTTTTTTTTTTTTTTTTTTTTTTTTTTTTTTTTTTTTTTTTTTTTTTTTTTTTTTTTTTTTTTTTTTTTTTTTTTTTTTTTTTTTTTTTTTTTTTTTTTTTTTTTTTTTTTTTTTTTTTTTTTTTTTTTTTTTTTTTTTTTTTTTTTTTTTTTTTTTTTTTTTTTTTTTTTTTTTTTTTTTTTTTTTTTTTTTTTTTTTTTTTTTTTTTTTTTTTTTTTTTTTTTTTTTTTTTTTTTTTTTTTTTTTTTTTTTTTTTTTTTTTTTTTTTTTTTTTTTTTTTTTTTTTTTTTTTTTTTTTTTTTTTTTTTTTTTTTTTTTTTTTTTTTTTTTTTTTTTTTTTTTTTTTTTTTTTTTTTTTTTTTTTTTTTTTTTTTTTTTTTTTTTTTTTTTTTTTTTTTTTTTTTTTTTTTTTTTTTTTTTTTTTTTTTTTTTTTTTTTTTTTTTTTTTTTTTTTTTTTTTTTTTTTTTTTTTTTTTTTTTTTTTTTTTTTTTTTTTTTTTTTTTTTTTTTTTTTTTTTTTTTTTTTTTTTTTTTTTTTTTTTTTTTTTTTTTTTTTTTTTTTTTTTTTTTTTTTTTTTTTTTTTTTTTTTTTTTTTTTTTTTTTTTTTTTTTTTTTTTTTTTTTTTTTTTTTTTTTTTTTTTTTTTTTTTTTTTTTTTTTTTTTTTTTTTTTTTTTTTTTTTTTTTTTTTTTTTTTTTTTTTTTTTTTTTTTTTTTTTTTTTTTTTTTTTTTTTTTTTTTTTTTTTTTTTTTTTTTTTTTTTTTTTTTTTTTTTTTTTTTTTTTTTTTTTTTTTTTTTTTTTTTTTTTTTTTTTTTTTTTTTTTTTTTTTTTTTTTTTTTTTTTTTTTTTTTTTTTTTTTTTTTTTTTTTTTTTTTTTTTTTTTTTTTTTTTTTTTTTTTTTTTTTTTTTTTTTTTTTTTTTTTTTTTTTTTTTTTTTTTTTTTTTTTTTTTTTTTTTTTTTTTTTTTTTTTTTTTTTTTTTTTTTTTTTTTTTTTTTTTTTTTTTTTTTTTTTTTTTTTTTTTTTTTTTTTTTTTTTTTTTTTTTTTTTTTTTTTTTTTTTTTTTTTTTTTTTTTTTTTTTTTTTTTTTTTTTTTTTTTTTTTTTTTTTTTTTTTTTTTTTTTTTTTTTTTTTTTTTTTTTTTTTTTTTTTTTTTTTTTTTTTTTTTTTTTTTTTTTTTTTTTTTTTTTTTTTTTTTTTTTTTTTTTTTTTTTTTTTTTTTTTTTTTTTTTTTTTTTTTTTTTTTTTTTTTTTTTTTTTTTTTTTTTTTTTTTTTTTTTTTTTTTTTTTTTTTTTTTTTTTTTTTTTTTTTTTTTTTTTTTTTTTTTTTTTTTTTTTTTTTTTTTTTTTTTTTTTTTTTTTTTTTTTTTTTTTTTTTTTTTTTTTTTTTTTTTTTTTTTTTTTTTTTTTTTTTTTTTTTTTTTTTTTTTTTTTTTTTTTTTTTTTTTTTTTTTTTTTTTTTTTTTTTTTTTTTTTTTTTTTTTTTTTTTTTTTTTTTTTTTTTTTTTTTTTTTTTTTTTTTTTTTTTTTTTTTTTTTTTTTTTTTTTTTTTTTTTTTTTTTTTTTTTTTTTTTTTTTTTTTTTTTTTTTTTTTTTTTTTTTTTTTTTTTTTTTTTTTTTTTTTTTTTTTTTTTTTTTTTTTTTTTTTTTTTTTTTTTTTTTTTTTTTTTTTTTTTTTTTTTTTTTTTTTTTTTTTTTTTTTTTTTTTTTTTTTTTTTTTTTTTTTTTTTTTTTTTTTTTTTTTTTTTTTTTTTTTTTTTTTTTTTTTTTTTTTTTTTTTTTTTTTTTTTTTTTTTTTTTTTTTTTTTTTTTTTTTTTTTTTTTTTTTTTTTTTTTTTTTTTTTTTTTTTTTTTTTTTTTTTTTTTTTTTTTTTTTTTTTTTTTTTTTTTTTTTTTTTTTTTTTTTTTTTTTTTTTTTTTTTTTTTTTTTTTTTTTTTTTTTTTTTTTTTTTTTTTTTTTTTTTTTTTTTTTTTTTTTTTTTTTTTTTTTTTTTTTTTTTTTTTTTTTTTTTTTTTTTTTTTTTTTTTTTTTTTTTTTTTTTTTTTTTTTTTTTTTTTTTTTTTTTTTTTTTTTTTTTTTTTTTTTTTTTTTTTTTTTTTTTTTTTTTTTTTTTTTTTTTTTTTTTTTTTTTTTTTTTTTTTTTTTTTTTTTTTTTTTTTTTTTTTTTTTTTTTTTTTTTTTTTTTTTTTTTTTTTTTTTTTTTTTTTTTTTTTTTTTTTTTTTTTTTTTTTTTTTTTTTTTTTTTTTTTTTTTTTTTTTTTTTTTTTTTTTTTTTTTTTTTTTTTTTTTTTTTTTTTTTTTTTTTTTTTTTTTTTTTTTTTTTTTTTTTTTTTTTTTTTTTTTTTTTTTTTTTTTTTTTTTTTTTTTTTTTTTTTTTTTTTTTTTTTTTTTTTTTTTTTTTTTTTTTTTTTTTTTTTTTTTTTTTTTTTTTTTTTTTTTTTTTTTTTTTTTTTTTTTTTTTTTTTTTTTTTTTTTTTTTTTTTTTTTTTTTTTTTTTTTTTTTTTTTTTTTTTTTTTTTTTTTTTTTTTTTTTTTTTTTTTTTTTTTTTTTTTTTTTTTTTTTTTTTTTTTTTTTTTTTTTTTTTTTTTTTTTTTTTTTTTTTTTTTTTTTTTTTTTTTTTTTTTTTTTTTTTTTTTTTTTTTTTTTTTTTTTTTTTTTTTTTTTTTTTTTTTTTTTTTTTTTTTTTTTTTTTTTTTTTTTTTTTTTTTTTTTTTTTTTTTTTTTTTTTTTTTTTTTTTTTTTTTTTTTTTTTTTTTTTTTTTTTTTTTTTTTTTTTTTTTTTTTTTTTTTTTTTTTTTTTTTTTTTTTTTTTTTTTTTTTTTTTTTTTTTTTTTTTTTTTTTTTTTTTTTTTTTTTTTTTTTTTTTTTTTTTTTTTTTTTTTTTTTTTTTTTTTTTTTTTTTTTTTTTTTTTTTTTTTTTTTTTTTTTTTTTTTTTTTTTTTTTTTTTTTTTTTTTTTTTTTTTTTTTTTTTTTTTTTTTTTTTTTTTTTTTTTTTTTTTTTTTTTTTTTTTTTTTTTTTTTTTTTTTTTTTTTTTTTTTTTTTTTTTTTTTTTTTTTTTTTTTTTTTTTTTTTTTTTTTTTTTTTTTTTTTTTTTTTTTTTTTTTTTTTTTTTTTTTTTTTTTTTTTTTTTTTTTTTTTTTTTTTTTTTTTTTTTTTTTTTTTTTTTTTTTTTTTTTTTTTTTTTTTTTTTTTTTTTTTTTTTTTTTTTTTTTTTTTTTTTTTTTTTTTTTTTTTTTTTTTTTTTTTTTTTTTTTTTTTTTTTTTTTTTTTTTTTTTTTTTTTTTTTTTTTTTTTTTTTTTTTTTTTTTTTTTTTTTTTTTTTTTTTTTTTTTTTTTTTTTTTTTTTTTTTTTTTTTTTTTTTTTTTTTTTTTTTTTTTTTTTTTTTTTTTTTTTTTTTTTTTTTTTTTTTTTTTTTTTTTTTTTTTTTTTTTTTTTTTTTTTTTTTTTTTTTTTTTTTTTTTTTTTTTTTTTTTTTTTTTTTTTTTTTTTTTTTTTTTTTTTTTTTTTTTTTTTTTTTTTTTTTTTTTTTTTTTTTTTTTTTTTTTTTTTTTTTTTTTTTTTTTTTTTTTTTTTTTTTTTTTTTTTTTTTTTTTTTTTTTTTTTTTTTTTTTTTTTTTTTTTTTTTTTTTTTTTTTTTTTTTTTTTTTTTTTTTTTTTTTTTTTTTTTTTTTTTTTTTTTTTTTTTTTTTTTTTTTTTTTTTTTTTTTTTTTTTTTTTTTTTTTTTTTTTTTTTTTTTTTTTTTTTTTTTTTTTTTTTTTTTTTTTTTTTTTTTTTTTTTTTTTTTTTTTTTTTTTTTTTTTTTTTTTTTTTTTTTTTTTTTTTTTTTTTTTTTTTTTTTTTTTTTTTTTTTTTTTTTTTTTTTTTTTTTTTTTTTTTTTTTTTTTTTTTTTTTTTTTTTTTTTTTTTTTTTTTTTTTTTTTTTTTTTTTTTTTTTTTTTTTTTTTTTTTTTTTTTTTTTTTTTTTTTTTTTTTTTTTTTTTTTTTTTTTTTTTTTTTTTTTTTTTTTTTTTTTTTTTTTTTTTTTTTTTTTTTTTTTTTTTTTTTTTTTTTTTTTTTTTTTTTTTTTTTTTTTTTTTTTTTTTTTTTTTTTTTTTTTTTTTTTTTTTTTTTTTTTTTTTTTTTTTTTTTTTTTTTTTTTTTTTTTTTTTTTTTTTTTTTTTTTTTTTTTTTTTTTTTTTTTTTTTTTTTTTTTTTTTTTTTTTTTTTTTTTTTTTTTTTTTTTTTTTTTTTTTTTTTTTTTTTTTTTTTTTTTTTTTTTTTTTTTTTTTTTTTTTTTTTTTTTTTTTTTTTTTTTTTTTTTTTTTTTTTTTTTTTTTTTTTTTTTTTTTTTTTTTTTTTTTTTTTTTTTTTTTTTTTTTTTTTTTTTTTTTTTTTTTTTTTTTTTTTTTTTTTTTTTTTTTTTTTTTTTTTTTTTTTTTTTTTTTTTTTTTTTTTTTTTTTTTTTTTTTTTTTTTTTTTTTTTTTTTTTTTTTTTTTTTTTTTTTTTTTTTTTTTTTTTTTTTTTTTTTTTTTTTTTTTTTTTTTTTTTTTTTTTTTTTTTTTTTTTTTTTTTTTTTTTTTTTTTTTTTTTTTTTTTTTTTTTTTTTTTTTTTTTTTTTTTTTTTTTTTTTTTTTTTTTTTTTTTTTTTTTTTTTTTTTTTTTTTTTTTTTTTTTTTTTTTTTTTTTTTTTTTTTTTTTTTTTTTTTTTTTTTTTTTTTTTTTTTTTTTTTTTTTTTTTTTTTTTTTTTTTTTTTTTTTTTTTTTTTTTTTTTTTTTTTTTTTTTTTTTTTTTTTTTTTTTTTTTTTTTTTTTTTTTTTTTTTTTTTTTTTTTTTTTTTTTTTTTTTTTTTTTTTTTTTTTTTTTTTTTTTTTTTTTTTTTTTTTTTTTTTTTTTTTTTTTTTTTTTTTTTTTTTTTTTTTTTTTTTTTTTTTTTTTTTTTTTTTTTTTTTTTTTTTTTTTTTTTTTTTTTTTTTTTTTTTTTTTTTTTTTTTTTTTTTTTTTTTTTTTTTTTTTTTTTTTTTTTTTTTTTTTTTTTTTTTTTTTTTTTTTTTTTTTTTTTTTTTTTTTTTTTTTTTTTTTTTTTTTTTTTTTTTTTTTTTTTTTTTTTTTTTTTTTTTTTTTTTTTTTTTTTTTTTTTTTTTTTTTTTTTTTTTTTTTTTTTTTTTTTTTTTTTTTTTTTTTTTTTTTTTTTTTTTTTTTTTTTTTTTTTTTTTTTTTTTTTTTTTTTTTTTTTTTTTTTTTTTTTTTTTTTTTTTTTTTTTTTTTTTTTTTTTTTTTTTTTTTTTTTTTTTTTTTTTTTTTTTTTTTTTTTTTTTTTTTTTTTTTTTTTTTTTTTTTTTTTTTTTTTTTTTTTTTTTTTTTTTTTTTTTTTTTTTTTTTTTTTTTTTTTTTTTTTTTTTTTTTTTTTTTTTTTTTTTTTTTTTTTTTTTTTTTTTTTTTTTTTTTTTTTTTTTTTTTTTTTTTTTTTTTTTTTTTTTTTTTTTTTTTTTTTTTTTTTTTTTTTTTTTTTTTTTTTTTTTTTTTTTTTTTTTTTTTTTTTTTTTTTTTTTTTTTTTTTTTTTTTTTTTTTTTTTTTTTTTTTTTTTTTTTTTTTTTTTTTTTTTTTTTTTTTTTTTTTTTTTTTTTTTTTTTTTTTTTTTTTTTTTTTTTTTTTTTTTTTTTTTTTTTTTTTTTTTTTTTTTTTTTTTTTTTTTTTTTTTTTTTTTTTTTTTTTTTTTTTTTTTTTTTTTTTTTTTTTTTTTTTTTTTTTTTTTTTTTTTTTTTTTTTTTTTTTTTTTTTTTTTTTTTTTTTTTTTTTTTTTTTTTTTTTTTTTTTTTTTTTTTTTTTTTTTTTTTTTTTTTTTTTTTTTTTTTTTTTTTTTTTTTTTTTTTTTTTTTTTTTTTTTTTTTTTTTTTTTTTTTTTTTTTTTTTTTTTTTTTTTTTTTTTTTTTTTTTTTTTTTTTTTTTTTTTTTTTTTTTTTTTTTTTTTTTTTTTTTTTTTTTTTTTTTTTTTTTTTTTTTTTTTTTTTTTTTTTTTTTTTTTTTTTTTTTTTTTTTTTTTTTTTTTTTTTTTTTTTTTTTTTTTTTTTTTTTTTTTTTTTTTTTTTTTTTTTTTTTTTTTTTTTTTTTTTTTTTTTTTTTTTTTTTTTTTTTTTTTTTTTTTTTTTTTTTTTTTTTTTTTTTTTTTTTTTTTTTTTTTTTTTTTTTTTTTTTTTTTTTTTTTTTTTTTTTTTTTTTTTTTTTTTTTTTTTTTTTTTTTTTTTTTTTTTTTTTTTTTTTTTTTTTTTTTTTTTTTTTTTTTTTTTTTTTTTTTTTTTTTTTTTTTTTTTTTTTTTTTTTTTTTTTTTTTTTTTTTTTTTTTTTTTTTTTTTTTTTTTTTTTTTTTTTTTTTTTTTTTTTTTTTTTTTTTTTTTTTTTTTTTTTTTTTTTTTTTTTTTTTTTTTTTTTTTTTTTTTTTTTTTTTTTTTTTTTTTTTTTTTTTTTTTTTTTTTTTTTTTTTTTTTTTTTTTTTTTTTTTTTTTTTTTTTTTTTTTTTTTTTTTTTTTTTTTTTTTTTTTTTTTTTTTTTTTTTTTTTTTTTTTTTTTTTTTTTTTTTTTTTTTTTTTTTTTTTTTTTTTTTTTTTTTTTTTTTTTTTTTTTTTTTTTTTTTTTTTTTTTTTTTTTTTTTTTTTTTTTTTTTTTTTTTTTTTTTTTTTTTTTTTTTTTTTTTTTTTTTTTTTTTTTTTTTTTTTTTTTTTTTTTTTTTTTTTTTTTTTTTTTTTTTTTTTTTTTTTTTTTTTTTTTTTTTTTTTTTTTTTTTTTTTTTTTTTTTTTTTTTTTTTTTTTTTTTTTTTTTTTTTTTTTTTTTTTTTTTTTTTTTTTTTTTTTTTTTTTTTTTTTTTTTTTTTTTTTTTTTTTTTTTTTTTTTTTTTTTTTTTTTTTTTTTTTTTTTTTTTTTTTTTTTTTTTTTTTTTTTTTTTTTTTTTTTTTTTTTTTTTTTTTTTTTTTTTTTTTTTTTTTTTTTTTTTTTTTATTTTTTTTTTTTTTTTTTTTTTTTTTTTTTTTTTTTTTTTTTTTTTTTTTTTTTTTTTTTTTTTTTTTTTTTTTTTTTTTTTTTTTTTTTTTTTTTTTTTTTTTTTTTTTTTTTTTTTTTTTTTTTTTTTTTTTTTTTTTTTTTTTTTTTTTTTTTTTTTTTTTTTTTTTTTTTTTTTTTTTTTTTTTTTTTTTTTTTTTTTTTTTTTTTTTTTTTTTTTTTTTTTTTTTTTTTTTTTTTTTTTTTTTTTTTTTTTTTTTTTTTTTTTTTTTTTTTTTTTTTTTTTTTTTTTTTTTTTTTTTTTTTTTTTTTTTTTTTTTTTTTTTTTTTTTTTTTTTTTTTTTTTTTTTTTTTTTTTTTTTTTTTTTTTTTTTTTTTTTTTTTTTTTTTTTTTTTTTTTTTTTTTTTTTTTTTTTTTTTTTTTTTTTTTTTTTTTTTTTTTTTTTTTTTTTTTTTTTTTTTTTTTTTTTTTTTTTTTTTTTTTTTTTTTTTTTTTTTTTTTTTTTTTTTTTTTTTTTTTTTTTTTTTTTTTTTTTTTTTTTTTTTTTTTTTTTTTTTTTTTTTTTTTTTTTTTTTTTTTTTTTTTTTTTTTTTTTTTTTTTTTTTTTTTTTTTTTTTTTTTTTTTTTTTTTTTTTTTTTTTTTTTTTTTTTTTTTTTTTTTTTTTTTTTTTTTTTTTTTTTTTTTTTTTTTTTTTTTTTTTTTTTTTTTTTTTTTTTTTTTTTTTTTTTTTTTTTTTTTTTTTTTTTTTTTTTTTTTTTTTTTTTTTTTTTTTTTTTTTTTTTTTTTTTTTTTTTTTTTTTTTTTTTTTTTTTTTTTTTTTTTTTTTTTTTTTTTTTTTTTTTTTTTTTTTTTTTTTTTTTTTTTTTTTTTTTTTTTTTTTTTTTTTTTTTTTTTTTTTTTTTTTTTTTTTTTTTTTTTTTTTTTTTTTTTTTTTTTTTTTTATTTTTTTTTTTTTTTTTTTTTTTTTTTTTTTTTTTTTTTTTTTTTTTTTTTTTTTTTTTTTTTTTTTTTTTTTTTTTTTTTTTTTTTTTTTTTTTTTTTTTTTTTTTTTTTTTTTTTTTTTTTTTTTTTTTTTTTTTTTTTTTTTTTTTTTTTTTTTTTTTTTTTTTTTTTTTTTTTTTTTTTTTTTTTTTTTTTTTTTTTTTTTTTTTTTTTTTTTTTTTTTTTTTTTTTTTTTTTTTTTTTTTTTTTTTTTTTTTTTTTTTTTTTTTTTTTTTTTTTTTTTTTTTTTTTTTTTTTTTTTTTTTTTTTTTTTTTTTTTTTTTTTTTTTTTTTTTTTTTTTTTTTTTTTTTTTTTTTTTTTTTTTTTTTTTTTTTTTTTTTTTTTTTTTTTTTTTTTTTTTTTTTTTTTTTTTTTTTTTTTTTTTTTTTTTTTTTTTTTTTTTTTTTTTTTTTTTTTTTTTTTTTTTTTTTTTTTTTTTTTTTTTTTTTTTTTTTTTTTTTTTTTTTTTTTTTTTTTTTTTTTTTTTTTTTTTTTTTTTTTTTTTTTTTTTTTTTTTTTTTTTTTTTTTTTTTTTTTTTTTTTTTTTTTTTTTTTTTTTTTTTTTTTTTTTTTTTTTTTTTTTTTTTTTTTTTTTTTTTTTTTTTTTTTTTTTTTTTTTTTTTTTTTTTTTTTTTTTTTTTTTTTTTTTTTTTTTTTTTTTTTTTTTTTTTTTTTTTTTTTTTTTTTTTTTTTTTTTTTTTTTTTTTTTTTTTTTTTTTTTTTTTTTTTTTTTTTTTTTTTTTTTTTTTTTTTTTTTTTTTTTTTTTTTTTTTTTTTTTTTTTTTTTTTTTTTTTTTTTTTTTTTTTTTTTTTTTTTTTTTTTTTTTTTTTTTTTTTTTTTTTTTTTTTTTTTTTTTTTTTTTTTTTTTTTTTTTTTTTTTTTTTTTTTTTTTTTTTTTTTTTTTTATTTTTTTTTTTTTTTTTTTTTTTTTTTTTTTTTTTTTTTTTTTTTTTTTTTTTTTTTTTTTTTTTTTTTTTTTTTTTTTTTTTTTTTTTTTTTTTTTTTTTTTTTTTTTTTTTTTTTTTTTTTTTTTTTTTTTTTTTTTTTTTTTTTTTTTTTTTTTTTTTTTTTTTTTTTTTTTTTTTTTTTTTTTTTTTTTTTTTTTTTTTTTTTTTTTTTTTTTTTTTTTTTTTTTTTTTTTTTTTTTTTTTTTTTTTTTTTTTTTTTTTTTTTTTTTTTTTTTTTTTTTTTTTTTTTTTTTTTTTTTTTTTTTTTTTTTTTTTTTTTTTTTTTTTTTTTTTTTTTTTTTTTTTTTTTTTTTTTTTTTTTTTTTTTTTTTTTTTTTTTTTTTTTTTTTTTTTTTTTTTTTTTTTTTTTTTTTTTTTTTTTTTTTTTTTTTTTTTTTTTTTTTTTTTTTTTTTTTTTTTTTTTTTTTTTTTTTTTTTTTTTTTTTTTTTTTTTTTTTTTTTTTTTTTTTTTTTTTTTTTTTTTTTTTTTTTTTTTTTTTTTTTTTTTTTTTTTTTTTTTTTTTTTTTTTTTTTTTTTTTTTTTTTTTTTTTTTTTTTTTTTTTTTTTTTTTTTTTTTTTTTTTTTTTTTTTTTTTTTTTTTTTTTTTTTTTTTTTTTTTTTTTTTTTTTTTTTTTTTTTTTTTTTTTTTTTTTTTTTTTTTTTTTTTTTTTTTTTTTTTTTTTTTTTTTTTTTTTTTTTTTTTTTTTTTTTTTTTTTTTTTTTTTTTTTTTTTTTTTTTTTTTTTTTTTTTTTTTTTTTTTTTTTTTTTTTTTTTTTTTTTTTTTTTTTTTTTTTTTTTTTTTTTTTTTTTTTTTTTTTTTTTTTTTTTTTTTTTTTTTTTTTTTTTTTTTTTTTTTTTTTTTTTTTTTTTTTTTTTTTTTTTTTTTTTTTTTTTTTTTTTTTTTTTTTTTTTTTTTTTTTTTTTTTTTTTTTTTTTTTTTTTTTTTTTTTTTTTTTTTTTTTTTTTTTTTTTTTTTTTTTTTTTTTTTTTTTTTTTTTTTTTTTTTTTTTTTTTTTTTTTTTTTTTTTTTTTTTTTTTTTTTTTTTTTTTTTTTTTTTTTTTTTTTTTTTTTTTTTTTTTTTTTTTTTTTTTTTTTTTTTTTTTTTTTTTTTTTTTTTTTTTTTTTTTTTTTTTTTTTTTTTTTTTTTTTTTTTTTTTTTTTTTTTTTTTTTTTTTTTTTTTTTTTTTTTTTTTTTTTTTTTTTTTTTTTTTTTTTTTTTTTTTTTTTTTTTTTTTTTTTTTTTTTTTTTTTTTTTTTTTTTTTTTTTTTTTTTTTTTTTTTTTTTTTTTTTTTTTTTTTTTTTTTTTTTTTTTTTTTTTTTTTTTTTTTTTTTTTTTTTTTTTTTTTTTTTTTTTTTTTTTTTTTTTTTTTTTTTTTTTTTTTTTTTTTTTTTTTTTTTTTTTTTTTTTTTTTTTTTTTTTTTTTTTTTTTTTTTTTTTTTTTTTTTTTTTTTTTTTTTTTTTTTTTTTTTTTTTTTTTTTTTTTTTTTTTTTTTTTTTTTTTTTTTTTTTTTTTTTTTTTTTTTTTTTTTTTTTTTTTTTTTTTTTTTTTTTTTTTTTTTTTTTTTTTTTTTTTTTTTTTTTTTTTTTTTTTTTTTTTTTTTTTTTTTTTTTTTTTTTTTTTTTTTTTTTTTTTTTTTTTTTTTATTTTTTTTTTTTTTTTTTTTTTTTTTTTTTTTTTTTTTTTTTTTTTTTTTTTTTTTTTTTTTTTTTTTTTTTTTTTTTTTTTTTTTTTTTTTTTTTTTTTTTTTTTTTTTTTTTTTTTTTTTTTTTTTTTTTTTTTTTTTTTTTTTTTTTTTTTTTTTTTTTTTTTTTTTTTTTTTTTTTTTTTTTTTTTTTTTTTTTTTTTTTTTTTTTTTTTTTTTTTTTTTTTTTTATTTTTTTTTTTTTTTTTTTTTTTTTTTTTTTTTTTTTTTTTTTTTTTTTTTTTTTTTTTTTTTTTTTTTTTTTTTTTTTTTTTTTTTTAATTTTTTTTTTTTTTTGTTTTTTTTTTTTTTTTTTTTTTTTATTTTTTTTTTTTTTTTTTTTTTTTTTTTTTTTTTTTTTTTTTTTTTTTTTTTTTTATTTTTTTTTTGTTTTTTTTTTTTTTTTTTTTTTTTTTTTTTTTTTTTTTTTTTTTTTTTTTTTTTTTTTTTTTTTTTTTTTTTTTTTTTTTTTTTTTTTTTTTTTTTTTTTTTTTTTTTTTTTTTTTTTTTTTTTTTTTTTTTTTTTTTTTTTTTTTTTTTTTTTTTTTTTTTTTTTTTTTTTTTTTTTTTTTTTTTTTTTTTTTTTTTTTTTTTTTTTTTTTTTTTTTTTTTTTTTTTTTTTTTTTTTTTTTTTTTTTTTTTTTTTTTTTTTTTTTTTTTTTTTTTTTTTTTTTTTTTTTTTTTTTTTTTTTTTTTTTTTTTTTTTTTTTTTTTTTTTTTTTTTTTTTTTTTTTTTTTTTTTTTTTTTTTTTTTTTTTTTTTTTTTTTTTTTTTTTTTTTTTTTTTTTTTTTTTTTTTTTTTTTTTTTTTTTTTTTTTTTTTTTTTTTTTTTTTTTTTTTTTTTTTTTTTTTTTTTTTTTTTTTTTTTTTTTTTTTTTTTTTTTTTTTTTTTTTTTTTTTTTTTTTTTTTTTTTTTTTTTTTTTTTTTTTTTTTTTTTTTTTTTTTTTTTTTTTTTTTTTTTTTTTTTTTTTTTTTTTTTTTTTTTTTTTTTTTTTTTTTTTTTTTTTTTTTTTTTTTTTTTTTTTTTTTTTTTTTTTTTTTTTTTTTTTTTTTTTTTTTTTTTTTTTTTTTTTTTTTTTTTTTTTTTTTTTTTTTTTTTTTTTTTTTTTTTTTTTTTTTTTTTTTTTTTTTTTTTTTTTTTTTTTTTTTTTTTTTTTTTTTTTTTTTTTTTTTTTTTTTTTTTTTTTTTTTTTTTTTTTTTTTTTTTTTTTTTTTTTTTTTTTTTTTTTTTTTTTTTTTTTTTTTTTTTTTTTTTTTTTTTTTTTTTTTTTTTTTTTTTTTTTTTTTTTTTTTTTTTTTTTTTTTTTTTTTTTTTTTTTTTTTTTTTTTTTTTTTTTTTTTTTTTTTTTTTTTTTTTTTTTTTTTTTTTTTTTTTTTTTTTTTTTTTTTTTTTTTTTTTTTTTTTTTTTTTTTTTTTTTTTTTTTTTTTTTTTTTTTTTTTTTTTTTTTTTTTTTTTTTTTTTTTTTTTTTTTTTTTTTTTTTTTTTTTTTTTTTTTTTTTTTTTTTTTTTTTTTTTTTTTTTTTTTTTTTTTTTTTTTTTTTTTTTTTTTTTTTTTTTTTTTTTTTTTTTTTTTTTTTTTTTTTTTTTTTTTTTTTTTTTTTTTTTTTTTTTTTTTTTTTTTTTTTTTTTTTTTTTTTTTTTTTTTTTTTTTTTTTTTTTTTTTTTTTTTTTTTTTTTTTTTTTTTTTTTTTTTTTTTTTTTTTTTTTTTTTTTTTTTTTTTTTTTTTTTTTTTTTTTTTTTTTTTTTTTTTTTTTTTTTTTTTTTTTTTTTTTTTTTTTTTTTTTTTTTTTTTTTTTTTTTTTTTTTTTTTTTTTTTTTTTTTTTTTTTTTTTTTTTTTTTTTTTTTTTTTTTTTTTTTTTTTTTTTTTTTTTTTTTTTTTTTTTTTTTTTTTTTTTTTTTTTTTTTTTTTTTTTTTTTTTTTTTTTTTTTTTTTTTTTTTTTTTTTTTTTTTTTTTTTTTTTTTTTTTTTTTTTTTTTTTTTTTTTTTTTTTTTTTTTTTTTTTTTTTTTTTTTTTTTTTTTTTTTTTTTTTTTTTTTTTTTTTTTTTTTTTTTTTTTTTTTTTTTTTTTTTTTTTTTTTTTTTTTTTTTTTTTTTTTTTTTTTTTTTTTTTTTTTTTTTTTTTTTTTTTTTTTTTTTTTTTTTTTTTTTTTTTTTTTTTTTTTTTTTTTTTTTTTTTTTTTTTTTTTTTTTTTTTTTTTTTTTTTTTTTTTTTTTTTTTTTTTTTTTTTTTTTTTTTTTTTTTTTTTTTTTTTTTTT
>JAJQQW010000859.1:0-10000 GCA_025583905.1 Ia io | reverse complement strand
TTTTTATTAAATTTTTGGTGGGGGGGGGGGGGGGGGGGGGGGTACCGAGTTTTTTGGGGGGGGTTTTTGGGTTTTTTGGGGGTGGGGGGGGGGGGGGGGGGGTGGGGTGGGGGGTTGGGGGGGGGGGGGGGTGGGGGGGGTGGGGGTTGGGGGGGGGTTGGGGGGGGTGGGGGGGGGGGGGGGGGGGGGGGGGGTTTTTTTTTGGGGTTTTAGTGGGGGGGTGGGGGGGGGGGGGGGTAGGTTGGGGGGGGGTGGGGGGGGGGGGGTGGGGGGGGGGGGGGGGGGTTTGGGGGGGGAATTTTGGGGAAAGGGTTGGGGGGGGGGGTGGGGGTTTTATTTTGGGTTTGTGGTATTTTAGGGGGGGGGGGGGGGGGGGCTGGGGGGGAGGGGGGGGGGGGGTGGGGGGGGGGGGGGTAAAGGGGGGGGGGGGGGGGGGGGGGTTGGGGAGTGTGGGGGGGGGGGTTATTTTTCCAGGGGGGGGGGGGGGGGGGGAGGGGAAGGTTTAGGGGGGGGGGAGATTTTTGGGAGAAATTGGGGGTGGGGGGGGGGGTGAGGGGGGGGGTGACTTTTTTTTTCGGATGGGGGGGGGGGCCTAAATTGGGGATGGGAATATTTTTTAAGGGGTGTTTTGGGGGGGGGGGGTGAGGGGGGGGGGGGGTTTAGGGGGTTTTTTTTTAGGGGGGGTTATGGAGGGTTGGGTTGAGTTGGGGGGGGGGGGGTGTTTTTTTTTTTTTTTTATTTGGGGTTGGGGAACTTTATGGGTGGGGGGGGGGAATAAAATTTAATTAGTAGAAGTGGGGGGTGGGGGAGGGGGGGGGGTGGGGGGGGGGGGGGGGGGAGGGGGGGGGTAGGGAGTAAAACAATTATTTTGGTTATTTGGGGGTTTAATAAAAAGTGGGGGGGGGTGGGTTTGGGGGGGGGTGGGGTTTGGGGGGTGGGGGGGGGGGGGGGGAGGGGCCCTTTTAGGGGGGGGAAAACAAAAGCATTATAGGGGGGGGGTTTTGGGGGGTGGAGTAAAAGGGGAGGGGGGGGGTGGGGGGGGGGGGGGGGGGGGATAATATGGGGGGGAGGGGAAACTGGGGGGGGGGGGGGTGGGGAGGGGGGGTTTTATGGGGGAGGGTGGGTTTTTGCTAATTAAGGGGGTTTTGGGGGAGGGGGGGGGGGGGGGGGGGAGGGGGGGGGGGGGGGGGGGATTTGTGGGGGGGGGGGGGATAAATGGGTTTTTGAGTGGGGGTTCAGGGGGAGTGGGGGGGGGGGGTGGGGGGAGGTTTGGGGGGGCCATTCAAAATAAAAGGGTGGGGGGGCCCCATTCTTTTGGGGGTGGGTAACTTGGGGGGTGGGGAAGTTTGTTGGGGGGGAATCCAAAACTTTGGGAAATGTTTAGTTAACATTTTCATCTTAAATCTTTGGGGGGGGGTGAGGAGGGAAAGGGGCTAGAAAAAAAGGTTATAGGTAAAAAATAAAACAGAGATTTGGTTGAAAAACCTAAGCAAGGGGGAAGGTTGGGGGGGGGAAATAATGAGGGGGGGGGGGGGGGAAGGGTATTTTTTCTGGGGTTCTGTAAACACTAGGGGGGGAGGCTTGGGGGATTATCCCAAAAAATTCTGGGGGATGGGGGGGGGGGAATGGGGGGGGTGTTGAAAGGGGGTTGGGGGGGGGGGGGGGTGGGGGGGGGTAGTCAAAACCCAACCGGGGGGGGGGTGAGGATTTTTAAGGTAAAATAAGGGGGGGGCCTTTGGGGGGGGGGGAAATGGTGGGGATTTCTTTTGGGGGGGAAAAGGAAAGTTTTTCTTTTTGAAGGGGTGATGGAGGTTGGGAAATTAATTGGGTATGGGTGGTGACCCCTTGGGGGGGGGTTTGGAGGGTTCCAGGGGAGGGACCCCATGTTGGGAAGAGGGGGTGAGGGTGGGGGGGGTGAAAACCCAAAAAAAAAAAAAGGGGTGTTGGGGTAGGGGGGTAGAAGATGAGGGGGGAAAAAAGTCGGGTAATGGGGGGGGGGGGGTTTTTTTTGGGGTGGGGGGGGGAAAAAATGGGGCAATGGTTGGGGTGGGGGAAAAAAAAGGTGGGGGGGAAGTGGGGGGAAAGGTTTTTGGGGGGTGGGAGGGTGGGGATTTGGGGGTGAACATGGGGAGGGTTGGGGGGGGGTTGCTGGGGGGTGGGTGGGGGTGGGGGGGGGGGTAGGCCTTTTTGGCAGTTTAGGGTGAGGGAGGGTTGGGTGGGTGGGGAAAATTAAAGGGGGGAGGGGGGGGGTTTTTAGGGGGGGGAGGGGGGGGGCCTAGACATGCTGGGTTGTCCACGTGGGGGATAAACCCCCCAAAAAAAAGGGGGTGGGTGGGGGGGGGGCCAAAGCACACCAAAAAAAACCCATTCAAAAGGTGATTGCTTTGGAAAACAAAAGGACCACTGGGTTTAAAAGGGAAGGGAGGGAAAGGGGACTGTCAATTGGGGGAAAAAGCAAGGGTTTTGAAAAAAAGGTGTGGGCTACACATGGGGGGGGGAATAATTTTGGTGAACCCACCAATTCTTTTTAAAAAAATAAAAAGGGTGGGGGGGGAAAAGTTAATGGGAAGGATGAGGGGTTGGGATTTTCTCAGCTTTTCTTTCAATAAATTAACAAAATACTTTGGTTTTTAAAACCTTTTTTTTTACCCACCAAGAATGTAAAATGAATCAAAAGGGTTGAAATTCCCTTTTTTGGTCTAAGGGGAAAACCACCAGGAAGACGGGGTGGGAAAAAAGGGTTTTCTTTAAACTCAAACGAAAGGCCACAAAAAAAACAAGAAGTAAAAAAAAACTGGAAGTAAAACAAAAAAAAACCATGGATTCGGCCAAAACAAAAAAATAGGACATTTTTTGGGAACATTGATTAAGGGAAGTTAAAAATTTTTAGGTTTGGTCCTTTTGAAACACCCCCCCTCCCCCCCCTGGGGGAAAAACAACCTTTGGTGTTCTGGCCCTGGAAACCCAAATGTAAAAATCATGTTTTTCAGGGGTGGGATTTGGGGAACTGGGGACCCCTCAAAATAAACTTTTAAAACAAAGTAAAAAAAACTTTTCTGGCCCATGTTTAGGGGGGAAGGTTTTTGAAAATATCAAAAAAAAAGTGGTCCTGGGGGGGTGGGGTGGGAAGGTCTTAAGGTTTCCCATTCTTGGTTTAAAAAACCAAAGGGTTTGTTTTTTTAAGGTTTTAGTTGGACTTTTCAATAAAAATAACCCAAAAAAAAAAAACATTTTGCATGGAGTTTGTCTTTGCCTCTTCTCCCCCATTTTTCCAAGTAATTTTCCCCCAGATTCAGGGGCCCCGGCTGGGGGGATTACCAAGGCAATAGTCCTCAGGGAGGCTCTCCCATTGGAAGGTCAGGGGGGGGGCCTTGGGCGAGCCGTCTTGTGAAGAAGGGGGGGGAGCTTTTTAGAGGGGGGGGGCCATTTAGGGGGGGGGGGGAAATTTTTGGCATATACCCCCAGTGTTTTCTTCTATCTCTTATAGTTATAAAATTGGGGGGACCCACTGGTCAGGTTTGGGGGCGGAAAAAATTGTGGGGGGAGGGGCAGCTTGTTGAAAAGAATAAAAGTGGGTTTCAATTTAGTGAACAGATGGGCTACATTATTTTAAAAAAGAAGGGAAATTTTTGGGAAAAATGGGGGGATTGGGGGGGGGGAAATGAGTCCTCAAACTGGGGGGTACTTTTTACCGGCAAATGGATATTAAGGGCCAAAAAAATGTTGTTGTGTACAAAAAACAAGAGTGGGAAATGTTTTTATTAAAAAAAAATACTTGTTTCTTCTTTTAGGGGGATAATTCTTAAGTAAAATTGGATGGGGCGGGCAGAATAACAAAATGGATCATAAAATGGTTCTGGAAACTTTGGGAAGTGGGGATTGAGGCGGGGAACAAACCCTTCCCCACTGCGCCTAGTGGGCAATTATAGGTTCCCTCCAGCCCTAACATGGCTAAAGTTTTTTTTTTGGGCATTTGTGGCGGCCATCATGGAAACCCGGGGAAAAAAAAGCCCCAGGGGGGGGAGGGGAGGGGGTTTTTACCCAAAAACCCTTTTCTAAACCAAAAACCCATCCCAAAAAAGGGGGATCTTGGTGGCCCATGGGGGGGACAAAAGGGGGGGGGGAGTGGGGGACCATTTGATCAAAGGGAAGAATCTGGGGGGTGGGGATCGGGGAGGGTAATTGGTTGGTGGATGGGTTTACTCTTATGGTTTTATAAGATAAAAGGGGGGGGGGGACAGGGGAGTATTTAGACTTGGGGGGGTTACCGGCTGGGGATTGCGCCCTGGGAAATAAAAAAGTTTTTTGGACAAGGGTTACAGGTGGTTGTTAAAAATAAAGGGGTATTATAAAAGGTAGGGTAAAAAAAAAAATAAAAAATAAAAAAAAAAATTGGCATTTGTCTTCCCCAAACCAAAAACATTTGAGTTTTGCCAAAAATCTTACCGGACCCATTTTTCAATTTTTTCAGTTTCTGGGACATTTCACATAAGCCCTTTGGAGGGGGGAACAAAAAACTGGTCCAATTTTTTCTTTTGGGGGAAACAATTTAATTGTAGTCTCAAAAAAAAGCCCTTGAACTAATTTTTGGTAAAAATGTTCCTTTTTAATTTTTTCCTATCTGGGGTGGCCCCCAGGGAAAAGGGGCAATTTCCCCCTTGCGAAAAAGGATGGCTTCTCCAAAATTTTTGCAAAAATTTTTCCAAACCACTCTAAAGGATTTCATTTTTGGGTTCCCGACAAATTTGATTGAGGGGTTTTTGGGAAAAAACAGGAATTGTGTTTGAAAATTTGGATTAAACTGGGGGAAAAAATTCTTGGTTTCCCTACTCAGGCATTTTAGGAAAAAAAAGGGGAAGGAACTAAAAAGTCGGTTGGGAAAGGGAAAAAACAAAAAAAAATGGGGTTAAAAAATCTGAATTTCCAGGCCCCTTTAATTCTTTAGTTCAAATAGCGGGGTTATGGGCCTGAATTGGGGTGGGCTCAGGTTGGCAGTTGGTGAACTGTTCAAAATTTTACTCCCACCAACCTTTAAAAAAAAAATACCACCAAGGTTGGGGATTGCGGGAAAAAACGGGGTTTATGGGGTCAAAAACAAATTTTTTTTGGCAAACATAACCAAAAGGTTTTCCCTTAGGGTTTTTGGGGCCCCCTCGGTTGGGGGGGACCCAAATTTTTAGGGTAATGGGTCCAGGGTAGGGACATTCAAACCAGTCCCAGTGGTCCAAATCACTTTAAAAACCTGGGTTTTTTCTTCTTCTTTGTCGGCTCCAAGGCTTCTCCCTGTTTATTTCCCCTCCTTCTCTTTTTAAAAAAACTATAAGATGGCTAAGTTTTATCATTGGTTTTTCCCCAGGGTTGAGGGGGGGGGTAGGGCCGTTGGGGAAAAACATTAAAATGCTAAACCCTTTTTTGGAACCCCTTAGAATTACAAAGGGGGAAAAGGTGGGGATTTTGTTCCCCTTTTGGGTTCTTGAATAGGGGCCTTAATTTAAGAGGGGGGACTTTTTTGCCTTCTGGACAATTGGGTTTCCTCTTTAGGGTAGGAGGGGCATAGGAAACCGGTAAAGGAAACCCTACGGTTTATAAATGTTGAAAAAGGCCACAATTTTCCAATGGGAAAAATTGGGGGGTAACAAACCATTTCTTGTCTTTTCAGGAAAAGCGGCAGGAGGCATGCACCAAATGCTGCAGGAACGTTCCTGGATAGGGAATTTGGTTGGTTTCATTCGAAGTGGGCGGAGCCTTCAAGGGGACCAAAAGGGCCTAATCTGTGATGATAAAAAAAACATGGACCAAAAAAGAGTGGGGAAAATCTCATAATCCACCTTGCGGAAAAAAGGCGATGGGGAGGGGGGTGGGAAAAAACTAAAGGGTTAGGCCAAGCCCCGGGACCCCTTTCCATTTTTTTTTTGAGAGGTCTTCCAGGGTTTTCGGTTTCTGTCATAGGGTTTCATGTTGGCTTAAAAATGGGGTAATCCGTCGCAGATACCCCCCCAAAACTCCTTTTTCCCCTTTCCATCTTAGGATATTTCGGGTTACTCGATTGGGACCTTTTCCAAAAAAAAAACAAGGGGTTTCCAGGCAATGGATAATCAAAAATCTTTTAAAAAGGGAAAAAAAAAAAAAAAATTTCCAAAAGGATGGAATGACCAAAAAAAACCAAAACAAACCAAAAAAAAGGGGAAAAATTTTGTTATTGCTTGAACATTTGTTTTTTCCTCAATTTTTATTGGCAGAGGGATTTAAAAAAAAACATTTAAAAAAAAAGGTTACCCTTGGCTTTGGGAAAAAAAAAACATTTTTTTTTAATCAGGATAATTTCCTGTTATTGGATGATGATTCTGGAGAATTTTTTTAAAAAAAATAAAAACCTTAGTCCAATTTTTTCATTGGTGGTATTTTTTTTTAAATTGAGGGAGCTGAAAAACTGTGCTTGATTTTTCCAGGGATTTTTACATTTATTGACCGCCCAGGAAAAACATGGAGTTTAAGGGTTGAAAAATTGTTTCAAGGGGGGAAAAGGAAAGGGTTAATAATAAAACCCCCAACTCTTTTTCTAAATTCAGTTTGCTCCTTGGTGTGGTCTCTGGTGTTAAAAACACTTAATACTGTGTTTTTACTAGGGGATAAATCCCAAGTAAGATGGAAAATGTAACATAAAACCCCAACAAGGCTAGGTTTTGGGGGCTTTTGTTTTTATGTTGAACCTAAAAAAAAAACGTGTGAGGGCCACAACAGTTGAAAAAAAAAGGGTATTTAATCTCAAAGGTTGCAAAATTCCATCCAAACCTTTGGGGGATAGGAATTTCACCCAGTTCTCTACGAAGGCTTTGTTCAGTTTTTACGTTGGTTGATGGAAGGGGTACTTTCATTTTTACAGGGAATTTTGAGGCATAATTTAATTGAGGGGAAAAATAATGTGAGGAAAAACCCGAGGCACTAGAGGAATGGTTTTGTTAGGTAAACATTTCCTACGCCGTAAATACGGGAGGGTCCCAACAGGATTTAAAGGCTAGGGAAAAAGGGATAAGGGGAAAACAAGGAGATTAAAAAAAACAATAGGGCAGGGAATTATGGGCTTTCTTTTCAGTTCCAGTGATTTTGAATCTTTGACTGGGCCAAATTTCCATTCTGAAAACCACTGAAATTCCAAAAGAGAAAGGAAAAAACCCAAAGGGGGGGGGGGACCATGAAAAGGGGTGGATGAACAAGTTGTTCATAATAGGCAAAAAACTATTTTCTGGGCTTAACGGGAATCTGGGGGGGAGGTGGCAGGCCAAATCAAAATATAGGGCCTTCCCATTTTGTGCAATAGGCATTTTTGAAAGACAGGTTTTCCTAGTGTTATTTTTTTTCATGGAGGGTGAAAATATAAAAACCCCATGTGGGTTAGGTGTTCAGTGCTTTTTTTTTTTTTTTTTTTCCAAGGACTTTGTGGAGTTTGTAGGTTTGGTGAAGGAAAAAATTGCTGTTTTTATTGGGGTAGTTTTTTTTAGTATTTTAAAAAACCAAGAGAAGGTAAAAGACTTCAAGTTAAAAAAGGGGGGATGGTTGCACGTAAAAAAAACGGTTGCAATTGATGCCCAGGGGATTAGGATAAATTTTTGGCCAGGGCATTAGACATGCAAGGGGGAAGGGTGATTACCAGGCAGTACAGGTTACTTTAGTTCTGGTTAATTCCAGGGTCCCAGGAAAATTAAAGGGTTATTTTTTGGTTAGGGGGAATTAAGGGTTAGGATAGGGGTTGGTGTGGGAAAAGCTAGGGGGGAAACTACTACAAATTCAGGGGGGCTTGGAATTTTAGGGTTTGGATTCCAGAAGGGCCATCGGCCAGGGGGGTGGGGATTACTTGGGTCCTCTAGGCTTTCTATCACGGTAGGCCTTTTTTCAGTAAAAACAAATGGTAATCACCAAAATGGAAAGCTTTTCACACTGGATATAACAAAAACCTGGGTGATTTACCAAAAAAAGGCTTAAATCCATCTTTTAAGGCTAGTCAAGATTTAGGGGGGCAAAAAAAAAAAAAAATTTAAATGGAATTATGTAAATTCCACAGGTCTTTCCAGGTACTGTTGTAGAATTACATGTTTCCCTTTTGGGACTCTGCTGAATATTCACGGAGGCAAAAAAAAACCAGGTTTGTGCCCATTTATTCATTTGGAATCGGGGCCCAGGCAAGGGAGTTGTTTGGCCTCTTGTTCTTTGGAAGCTGAGAATGTTTAGCAAAGGTTTGGCAAAAAGGCTGGGGGGGTTTTAAAAAACACCTAACCAATTTTTAAAACAAGGTTGGTTTTAAAAGGGGGGGGTTTTTTCCAAAAACTTTTCAAAGGGGGCTGGGAAGGTGAAATTTCTGGTTGGGATGGAAAATGTGAAACGGCCCCCTCAAAAAACAAATTTCAAACCTTTTACCTCAGGTTTTTCCAGGTGGCACTTTGCTTTAGAAAGGGGAAAACCACCTTTTTGTTCTTTGGGGAGGCAATTGGAAGGAATTCTGGGGGAAAAAAATTGCTTGGAAAAAAAATAAAAGGAAAAGCCAGGGAAGTTCTTGGGGCTAAAAATCTTTTTCCCAAGGAGCGCTTTTTTTATGGGCCATTGGGGTTTGGCAAATGTTGCATTTAACAAAACGTTTGGCCTTCCTTTGAGTCCCACAAGGGCATCAAAACAAGTGCTTGCCCGCTATGGGCCCATTCGGCCGGGGAAGGGGGGGAACGAGTCCAAAATGGGGGTCTTGTTTTTCAGGAAGGGGGAAATTAAAAATAAAAGTTAAGTTATTAAAAAAAGACATTTTTAACGATGTTTTTTCAGGGAGGGACCCCCTTTGGGTTGGGGCAATTGGGGAAGGGGGGGGGGGGGGGAAGGGAGAAAAACAAAAATAATTTATAATTCCGAAAGCTGGAGAATGTAGATAGCGGACAGCAGAAAAAACCAGGGGGGGGGCCAAAAAAAAGGGGGGAAGGGGAATAGGAAATTGCCCTTTGGGGGACAAGGGCTGGAAGTTAAGAAAAAAAAATTTGATGTTTGCAACTTAGGGATATTTTTTAATTTGAGGGCTTTTTAGCACTTTTGAGGGGGAAAGGGCAAAAGGTCCCCCAGGCCCCAACTGGGATAAATCCCACTGAAGGGAACCACATTGGGGGAAAAAAACAAAGAAAGGAAAACCATTTAACTTGGAAATCTAGTTGCAGGTATATCTAATAACCCTTTGCTTAATAAAGGGTGGGGGGGGGGACAGTATGCCCCACATTGTAAAGTGCAGTAAAAGGGGGGCAGGGTACCAGGGTCCTCTATTTCCCTGTTATTTCTCTGGCTTATTATAGTTTTAACAGGGAGTGTCCAATAAATTGGGGTTAACTGGTTTGAATGGTTTTATGCCATAAATAAAGTAATTTTATGTTTAATTTAAATTTATATATATATTTTTGAAAAATTTTATTTTTTCTTTTTTTTTTTTTAGGATTTTTTTGTAAATAAACATTTTAATGTGGGGGAGTAAGGAAAAAGGAAAAGTTTCCCGTTTTTAAAAAAATTAAAAAACAAATTAGGGGGACCTGGTTGGTTAAAAGTAAAAAAGGGGTTTAAGGTTTTGGGTTAGGGGAAAAATTTACATAGGGGGGGTTGGTCAGGTCTTAGGGGGAATTTACAACCCCGCCCGGGGTTGTTTTGGGTTATTTTTGGAGGTTACGCCCCTGGACAAATGGAACCCCCCGGGGATTTTTCCCGGGGAGGGACACCCTTGGTCCCCCCGTGTTTTTGGCCTTCCCCTTTCATTTTTGAAAAAAAAAATATTTATTTTTTTTAAAAATCCACTTAGGGTTGGGAGTTCCCCTTTTTCCTTTTTGGGGTCCATTTATTTTTTTTTTTTTATTACCCCGCCCAGGGCTTTTTGAAAAACAACTTTGGGGTGGTTTTATTTTTTTTTCGGGTTCTGGGGGAAAATTTTTTCCCCAAAAAAAAAAACCCCGTTTTTTTTTTTAAAAAAAACCCAAAAATTTCCTTT
>JAJQQW010000054.1:0-32566 GCA_025583905.1 Ia io | reverse complement strand
TGTGCAGTGTCTAACATACTTTCTATACTGTAGACTTACATTTTGATGTCTTTCCCACGAGTTCTCTCACAATTCTGTTCTATTCACTATTATTGGCTCTAATTTACGACTGGTTTCTTGCAGCGTCCTATATTTGGCCTATGGCTCTACTTATGGGACTTTGCCACATGTACAAACAGCTTTGTACATGCTTCTGTTAACTGGAGAAGCTACATACCCTTGTCTGTCAACTGTTTTACTGTTTAATGCTACATTTCAGTGAATTCCACTGGTGTCAAAGACTGGATCAATGTGCACTTTGCTCTATTTAAAGGGTTTTCTGCAGTGTACAAACACCTTTGTATACAGTAGATATATTTTGTTGTCTTTTCCACTTGTATTCTCACAATTCTGTTCTATTCACTATTATTTGCTCTGCATTACTACTTCTTTCTTGCACTGACCTATAATAGGCCTTCTGCTCTTCTTCACCACATGTTCAAAGAATATTATACAATCTTCTCTGAACTTGGGAAGCTATATACACTTGTCTCTCACCTGCTTTACAGTATATTGCTACTTTGTAGTGAATTCTCGTGGTATTAAAGCTGCTTAAATGTGCTGTTTGCTCTACTCTAGGATGGCGCACATTGTATGAAACACTTTCCTTACTATATCCTAACATCGTGATGTACTTTCCCGTCACTCTCTAGCTATTCTCTTCAATTCACTGCTATTTCGCCTTTATTCCTCGTCTTGCTTACAATGTCTTACAACTGGCTTTCTGTTGCAGTTACCCGACTTACCTACATCGTAGAAACACGTTTCTACACTGCTGTCTGAAGTGGAAAAGCAATATACACTTGTATCCCAAGTATCTTTTACAGTTCAATGCTACTTTTGGCTGAATTATAGTAGTTTTAAAAGAACGGTTTAATGTGCACTTGCTGTATTTCAAGGATTTGCAGTGTCTAACATACTTTCTATACTGTAGACTTACATTTTGATGTCTTTCCCACGTGTTCTCTCACAATTCTGTTCTATTCACTATTATTGGCTCTAATTTACGACTGGTTTCTTGCAGCGTCCTATATTTGGCCTATTGCTCTACTTATGGGACTTCCCCACATGTACAAACAGCTTTGTACATGCTTCTGTTAACTGGAGAAGTTACATATGCTTGTCTGTCAACTGTTTTACTGTTTAATGCTACATTTCAATGAATTCCAGTGGTTTTAAAGACTGGTTCAATGTGCACGTTGCTCTATTTAAAGGGTTTCCTGCAGTGTACAAACACCTTTCTATACTGTAGACTTATATTTTGTTTTTTTTTCACTTGTATTGTCACAATTCTGTTCTATTCACTATTATTTGCTCTGCATTACTACTTCTTTCTTGCAGTGACCTATAATTGGCCTTCTGCTCTTCTTCACCACATGTACAAAGAACATTATACAATCTTCTCTGAACTTGGGAAGCTATATACACTTGTCTCTCACCTGCTTTACAGTATATTGCTACTTTGTAGTGAATTCTCGTGGTAATAAAGCTGCTTAAATGTGCTGTTTGCTCTACTCTAGGATGGCCCACATTGTATGAAACACTTTCCTTACTATATCCTAACATTGTGATGTACTTTCCCGTCACTCTCTAGCTATTCTCTTCAATTCACTGCTATTTCGCCTTTATTCCTAGTTTTGCTTACAATGTCTTACAACGGGCTTTCTGTTGCAGTTACCCGACTTACCTACATTGCAGAAACACCTTTCTACACTGCTGTCTGAAGTGGAAAAGCAATATACACTTGTATCCCAAGTATCTTTTACAGTTTCATGCTACGTTTTGGTGAATTATAGTGGTTTTAAAGAACGGTTTAATGTGCACTTGCTGTAGTTCAAGGGTGTGCAGTGTCTAACATACTTTCTATAGTGTAGACTTACATTTTGATGTCTTTCCCACGAGTTCTCTCACAATTCTGTTCTATTCACTATTATTGGCTCTAATTTACGACTGGTTTCTTGCAGCGTCCTATATTTGGCCTATGGCTCTACTTATGGGACTTTGCCACATGTACAAACAGCTTTGTACATGCTTCTGTTAACTGGAGAAGCTACATACCCTTGTCTGTCAACTGTTTTACTGTTTAATGCTACATTTCAGTGAATTCCACTGGTGTCAAAGACTGGATCAATGTGCACTTTGCTCTATTTAAAGGGTTTTCTGCAGTGTACAAACACCTTTGTATACAGTAGATATATTTTGTTGTCTTTTCCACTTGTATTCTCACAATTCTGTTCTATTCACTATTATTTGCTCTGCATTACTACTTCTTTCTTGCACTGACCTATAATAGGCCTTCTGCTCTTCTTCACCACATGTACAAAGAACATTATACAATCTTCTCTGAACTTGGGAAGCTATATACACTTGTCTCTCACCTGCTTTACAGTATATTGCTACTTTGTAGTGAATTCTCGTGGTAATAAAGCTGCTTAAATGTGCTGTTTGCTCTACTCTAGGATGGCCCACATTGTATGAAACACTTTCCTTACTATATCCTAACATTGTGATGTACTTTCCCGTCACTCTCTAGCTATTCTCTTCAATTCACTGCTATTTCGCCTTTATTTCCCTTTATTCCTCGTCTTGCTTACAATGTCTTACAACTGGCTTTCTGTTGCAGTTACCCGACTTACCTACATCGTAGAAACACGTTTCTACACTGCTGTCTGAAGTGGAAAAGCAATATACACTTGTATCCCAAGTATCTTTTACAGTTCAATGCTACTTTTGGGTGAATTATAGTAGTTTTAAAGAACGGTTTAATGTGCACTTGCTGTATTTCAAGGATTTGCAGTGTCTAACATACTTTCTATACTGTAGACTTACATTTTGATGTCTTTCCCACGTGTTCTCTCACAATTCTGTTCTATTCACTATTATTGGCTCTAATTTACGACTGGTTTCTTGCAGCGTCCTATATTTGGCCTATTGCTCTACTTATGGGACTTCCCCACATGTACAAACAGCTTTGTACATGCTTCTGTTAACTGGAGAAGTTACATACACTTGTCTGTCAACTGTTTTACTGTTTAATGCTACATTTCAATGAATTCCAGTGGTTTTAAAGACTGGTTCAATGTGCACGTTGCTCTATTTAAAGGGTTTCCTGCAGTGTACAAACACCTTTCTATACTGTAGACTTATATTTTGTTTTTTCCACTTGTATTGTCACAATTCTGTTCTATTCACTATTATTTGCTCTGCATTACTACTTCTTTCTTGCAGTGACCTATAATTGGCCTTCTGCTCTTCTTCACCACATGTACAAAGAACATTATACAATCTTCTCTGAACTTGGGAAGCTATATACACTTGTCTCTCACCTGCTTTACAGTATATTGCTACTTTGTAGTGAATTCTCGTGGTAATAAACCTGCTTAAATGTGCTGTTTGCTCTACTCTAGGATGGCCCACATTGTATGAAACACTTTCCTTACTATATCCTAACATTGTGATGTACTTTCCCGTCACTCTCTAGCTATTCTCTTCAATTCACTGCTATTTCGCCTTTATTCCTCGTCTTTGCTTACAATGTCTTACAACTGGCTTTCTGTTGCAGTTACCCGACTTACCTACATCGTAGAAACACCTTTCTACACTGCTGTCTGAAGTGGAAAAAGCAATATACACTTGTATCCCAAGTATCTTTTACAGTTTCAATGCTACTTTTTGGTGAATTATAGTAGTTTTAAAGAACGGTTTAATGTGCACTTGCTGTATTTCAAGGATTTGCAGTGTCTAACATACTTTCTATACTGTAGACTTACATTTTGATGTCTTTCCCACGTTTTCTCTCACAATTCTGTTATATTCACTATTATTGGCTCTGATTTGCTACTGTTCTTGCAGTGTCCTATATTTGGGCCTTTGCTCTACTTATGGACTTCCCCACATGTACAAACAGCTTTGTACATGCTTCTGTTAACTGGAGAAGCTACATACACTTGTCTGTCAACTGTTTTACTGTTTAATGCTACATTTCAGTGAATTCCAGTGGTGTCAAAGACTGGTTCAATGTGCACTTTGCTCTATTTAAAGGGTTTTTTGCAGTGTACAAAGACCTTTGTATACTATAGACATATTTTGTTGTCTTTTCCACTTGTATTCTCACAATTCTGTTCTATTCACTATTATTTGCTCTGCATTACTACTTCTTTCTTGCAGTGACCTATAATTGGCCTTCTGCTCTACTTATGAGACTTTACCACATGTACAAAACACTTTATACTTTCTTCTCTGAACTTGGGAAGCTATATACACTTGTCTCTCACCTGTTTTACAGTTGATTGCTACTTTGTAGTGAATTCTAGTGGTACGAAAGCTGCTTAAATGTGCTATTTGCTCTACTCTAGGATGGCCCACATTGTATGAAACACTTTCCTTACTATATCCTAACATTGTGATGTACTTTCCCTTGACTCTCTAGCTATTCTCTTCAATTCACTGCTATTTCGCCTTTATTCCTAGTCTTGCTTACAATGTCTTACAATTGGCTTCCTGTTGCAGTTACCGGACTTACCTACATCGTAGAAGCACCTTTCTACACTGCCCTCTGAAGTGGAAAAGAAATATACTCTTGTCGCCCAAGTATGTTTTACAGTTTAATGCTACTTTTCGGTGAATTATAGTGGTTTTAAAAGACTTGTTTAATGTGCACTTGCTGTATTTCAAGGATTTCTGCAGTGTCTAACATACTTTCTATACTGTAGTCTTACATTTTGATGTCTTTCCCACGTGTTCTCTCACAATTCTGTTATATTCATTATTATGGGCTCTGATTTGCTACTGGTTTCTTGCAGTGTCCTATAATTGGGCCTTTTGCTCTACTTATGGACTTCCCCACATGTACAAACAGCTTTGTGCATGCTTCTGTTAACTGGAGAAGCTACATACACTTGTCTGTCAACTGTTTTACTGTTTAATGCTACATTTCAGTGAATTCCAGTGGTGTCAAAGACTGGTTCAATGTGCACTTTGCTCTATTTAAAGGGTTTTCTGCAGTGTACAAAGACCTTTGTATATTATAGACATATTTTTGTTGTCTTTTCCACTTGTATTCTCACAATTCTGTTCTATTCACTATTATTTGCTCTGCATTACTACTTCTTTCTTGCAGTGACCTATAATTGGCCTTCTGCTCTACTTATGAGACTTTACCACATGTACAAAACACATTATACAATCTTCTCTGAACTTGGGAAGCTATATACAGTTGTCTCTCACCTGTTTTACAGTTGATTGCTACTTTGTAGTGAATTCTAGTGGTACTAAAGCTGCTTAAATGTGCTATTTTGCTCTACTCTAGGATGGCCCGCACTGTATGAAACACTTTCTTTACTATATCCTAACATTGTGATGTACTTTCCCTTGACTCTCTAGCTATTCTCTTCAATTCACTGCTATTTCGCCTTTATTCCTAGTCTTGCTTACAATGTCTTACAATTGGCTTCCTGTGGCAGTTACCGGACTTACCTACATCGTAGAAGCTCCTTTCTACACTGCTGTCTGAAGTGGAAAAGCAATATACACTTCTCTCCCAAGTATGTTTTACAGTTTAATGCTACTTTTCGGTGAATTATAGTGGTTTAAAAGACTTGTTTAATGTGTACTTGCTGTATTTCAAGGATTTCTGCAGTGTCTAACATACTTTCTATACTGTAGTCTTACATTTTGATGTCTTTCCCACGTGTTCTCTCACAATTCTGTTATATTCACTATTATTGGCTCTGATTTGCTACTGGTTTCTTGCAGTGTCCTATAATTGGCCCTTGCTCTACTTATGGACTTCCCCACATGTACAAACAGCTTTGTGCATGCTTCTGTTAACTGGAGAAGCTACATACACTTGTCTGTCAACTGTTTTACTGTTTAATGCTACATTTCAGTGAATTCCAGTGGTTTCAAAGACTGGTTCAATGTGCACTTTGCTCTATTTAAAGGGTTTTCTGCAGTGTACAAAGACCTTTGCATATTGTAGACATATTTTGTTGTCTTTTCCACTTGTATTCTCACAATTCTGTTCTATTCACTATTATTTGCTCTGCATTACTACTTCTTTCTTGCAGTGACCTATAATTGGCCTTCTGCTCTACTGATGAGACTTTACCACATGTACAAAACACTTTAAACAATCTTCTCTGAACTTGGGAAGCTATATACACTTGTCTCTCACCTGTTTTACAGTTGATTGCTACTTTGTAGTGAATTCTAGTGGTACGAAAGCTGCTTAAATGTGCTATTTGCTCTATTCTAGGATTGCCCACACTGTATGAAACACTTTCTTTACTATATCCTAACATTGTGATGTACTTTCCCTTGACTCTCTAGCTATTCTCTTCAATTCACTGCTATTTCGCCTTTATTCCTAGTCTTGCTTACAATGTCTTACAACTGGCTTTCTGTTGCAGTTACCGGACTTACCTACATCGTAGAAGCTCCTTTCTACACTGCTGTCTGAAGTGGAAAAGCAATATACACTTGTCTCCCAAGTATGTTTTACAGTTTAATGCTACTTTTTGGTGAATTATAGTGGTTTTAAAAGACTTGTTTAATGTGTACTTGCTGTATTTCAAGGATTTCTGCAGTGTCTAACATACTTTCTATACTGTAGACTTACATTTTGATGTCTTTCCCACGTGTTCTCTCACAATTCTGTTATATTCATTATTATGGGCTCTGATTTGCTACTGGTTTCTTGCAGTGTCCTATAATTGGCCCTTTACTCTACTTATGGACTTCCCCACATGTACAAACAGCTTTGGGCATGCTTCTGTTAACTGGAGAAGCTACATACACTTGTCTGTCAACTGTTTTACCGTTTAATGCTACATTTCAGTGAATTCCAGAGGTGTCAAAGACTGGTTCAATGTGCACTTTGCTCTATTTAAAGGGTTTTCTGCAGTGTACAAAGACCTTTGTATATTGTAGACATATTTTGTTGTCTTTTCCACTTGTATTCTCACAATTGTTCTATTCACTATTATTTGCTCTGCATTACTACTTCTTTCTTGCAGTGACCTATAATTGGCCTTCTGCTCTACTGATGAGACTTTACCACATGTACAAAACAACATTAAACAATCTTCTCTGAACTTGGGAAGCTATATACACTTGTCTCTCACCTGTTTTACAGTTGATTGCTACTTTGTAGTGAATTCTAGTGGTACGAAAGCTGCTTAAATGTGCTATTTGCTCTACTCTAGGATTGCCCCGCACTGTATGAAACACTTTCTTTACTATATCCTAACATTGTGATGTACTTTCCCTTGACTCTCTAGCTATTCTCTTCAATTCACTGCTATTTCGCCTTTATTCCTAGTCTTGCTTACAATGTTTAAAACTGGCTTTCTGTTGCAGTTACCGGACTTACCTACATCGTAGAAGCTCCTTTCTACACTGCTGTCTGAAGTGGAAAAAGCAATGTACACTTGTCTCCCAAGTATGTTTTACAGTTTAATGCTACTTTTTTTGTTGAATTATAGTGGTTTTAAAAAAACGGTTTTAATGTGCACTTGCTGTATTTCAAGGATTTCTGCAGTGTCTAACATACTTTCTATACTGTAGACTTACATTTTGATGTCTTTCCCACGTTTTCTCTCACAATTCTGTTATATTCACAATTGTTGGCTCTGATTTGCTACTGGTTTCTTGCAGTGTCCTATAATTGGCCCTTTACTGTACTTATGGACTTCCCCACATGTACAACTTTGGGCATGCTTCTGTTAACTGGAGAAGCTACATACACTTGTCTGTCAACTGTTTTACCGTTTAATGCTACATTTCAGTGAATTCCAGTGGTTTCAAAGACTGGTTCAATGTGCACTTTGCTCTATTTAAAGGGTTTTTTGCAGTGTACAAAGACCTTTGTATATTGTAGACATATTTTGTTGTCTTTTCCCACTTGTATTCTCACAATTCTGTTCTATTCACTATTATTTGCTCTGCATTACTACTTCTTTCTTGCAGTGACCTATAATTGGCCTTCTGCTCTACTGATGAGACTTTACCACATGTACAAAACACTTTATACTTTCTTCTCTGAACTTGGGAAGCTATATACACTTGTCTCTCACCTGTTTTACAGTTGATTGCTACTTTGTAGTGAATTCTAGTGGTCCGAAAGCTGATTAAATGTGCTATTTGCTCTACTCTAGGATTGCCCACACTTGTATGAAACACTATTCCTTACTATATCCTAACATTGTGATGTACTTTCCCTTGACTCTCTAGCTATTCTCTTCAATTCACTGCTATTTCGCCTTTATTCCTAGTCTTGCTTACAATGTCTTAAAAATTGGCTTTCTGTTGCAGTTACCGGACTTACCTACATCGTAGAAGCTCCTTTCTACACTGCTGTCTGAAGTGGAAAAAAGCAATATACACTTGTCTCCCCAAGTATGTTTTACAGTTTAATGCTACTTTTTGGTGAATTATAGTGGTTTTAAAAAACGGTTTAATGTGCACTTGCTGTATTTCAAGGATTTCTGCAGTGTCTAACATACTTTCTATACTGTAGACTTACATTTTGATGTCTTTCCCACGTTTTCTCTCACAATTCTGTTATATTCACTTATTATTGGCTCTGATTTGCTACTGGTTTCTTGCAGTGTCCTACAATTGGGCCCTTTACTCTACTTATGGACTTCCCCACATGTACAAACAGCTTTGTGCATGCTTCTGTTAACTGGAGAAGCTACATACACTTGTCTGTCAACTGTTTTACTGTTTAATGCTACATTTCAGTGAATTCCAGTGGTTTCAAAGACTGGTTCAATGTGCACTTTGCTCTAGTTAAAACAGTTTTCTGCAGTGTAATAAACACCTTTCTATACTATAGATTTATATTTTGTTGTCTTTTCCACTTGTATTCTCACAATTCTGTTCTATTCACTATTATTTGCTCTGCATTACTACTTCTTTCTTGCAGTGACCTATAATTGGCCTTCTGCTCTACTTATGAGACTCCACCACATGTACAAAACACTTTACACTCTCTTCTCTGAACTTGGGAAGCTATATACACTTGTCTCTCACCTGTTTTAGAGTTGATTGCTACTTTGTAGTGAATTCTAGTGGTACGAAAGCTGCTTAAATGTGCTATTTGCTCTATTCTAGGGTTGCCCACCTTGTATGAAACACTGTCCTTACTATATCCTAACATTGTGATGTACTTTCCCTTGACTCTCTAACTATTCTCTTCAATTCACTGCTCTTTCGCCTTTATTCCTAGTCTTGCTTACAATGTCTTACAATTGGCTTCCTGTGGCAGTTACCGGACTTACCTACATCGTAGAAGCACATTTCTACACTGCCCTCTGAAGGGGAGAAGAAATATACTCTTGTCGCCCAAGTATATTTTACAGTTTTTAATGCTACTTTTCGGTGAATTATAGTGGTTTTTTAAAGACTTGTTTAATGTGTACTTGCTGTATTTCAAGGATTACTGCAGTGTCTAACATACTTTCTATACTGTAGTCTTATATTTTGATGTCTTTCCCACGTGTTCTCTCACAATTCTGTTATATTCATTATTATGGGCTGCGATCTGCTACTGGTTTATTGCAGTGTCTTATAATTGGCCTTTTGCTCTACTTATGGGACTTCCCCACATGTACAACTTTGGGCATGCTTCTGTTAACTGGGGAAGCTACATACACTTGACTGTCAACTGTTTGACCGTGTAATGGTAAATTTCAGTGAATTCCAGTGGTGTCAAAGACTGGTTCAGTGTGCACTTTGCTCTATTTAATGGGTTTTCTGTAGTGTACAAAGACCTTTGTATATTGTAGACATATTTTGTTGTCTTTTCCACTTGTATTCTCACATTCTGTTCTCTACACTATTATTTGCTCTGCATTACTCCTTTTTTCTTGCAGTGAACTATAATTGGCCTTCTGCTCTACTTATGAGGCTTAACCACAAGTACAAAACACTTTATACTCTCTTCTCTGAACTTGGGAAGCTATATACACTTGTCTCTCACCTGTTTTACAGTTGATTGCTACTTTGTAGTGAATTCTATTGATCCGAAAGCTGCTTAAATGTGCAATTTGCTCCATTCTAGAATTGCCCGTACTGTATGAAACACTTTCTTTCCTATATCCTAACATTGTGATGTACTTTCCCTTGACTCTCTAGCTATTCTCTTCAATTCACTGCTATTTCGCCTTTATTCCTAGTCTTGCTTATAATGTCTTACAATTGGGTTTCTTTTGCAGTTACCGGACTTACCTACATCGTAGAAGCACCTTTCTACACTGCCCTCTGAAAGTGCAGAAGAAATATACTCTTTTCTCCCAAGTATGTTTTACAGTATAATGCTACTTTTTGGTGAATTATAGTCGTTTTAAAACCGGTTTAATGTGCACTTGCTGTATTTCAAAGATTTCTGCATTTTGAACATAGTTTCTATACTGTAGACTTACATTTTGATGTCTTTCCCACGTGGTCTCTCACAATCTCTTATATTCATTATTATTGGCTCTGATTTGCTAGTGGTTTCTTGCAGTGTCCTATAATTGGCACTTTACTCTAATTAAGGACTTCCCCACATGTACAAACAACTTTGGGCATGCTTCTGTTAACTGGAGAAGCTACATACATTTGTCTGTCAACTGTTTTTATGTTTGATGCTACATTTCAGTGAATTCCAGTGGTTTCAAAGACTGGTGCAATGTGCACTTTGCTCTATTTAAAGGGTTTTCTGCAGTGTACAAAGACCTTTGTATATTGTAGACATATATTGTTGTCTTTTCCACTTGTATTCTCACATTCTGTTCTATTCACTATTATTTGCTCTGCATTACTACTTTTTTTCTTGCAGTGACCTATAATTGGCCTTCTGCTCTACTTATGACGCTTTACCACATGTACAAAACACTTTATACTCTCTTCTCTGAACTTGGGAAGATATATACAGTTGCCTCTCATCTGTTTTACAGTTGATTGCTACTTTGTAGTGAATTCTAGTGGTACGAAAGCTGCTTAACTGTGCAATTTGCTCCATTCTAAGATTGCCCGCACTGTATGAAACACGTTCTTTCCTATATCCTAACATTGTGATGTACTTTCCCTTGAGTCTCTAGCTATTCTCTTCAATTCACTGCTCTTTCGCCTTTATTCCTATTCTTGCTTACAATGTCTTACAACTGGCTTTCTCTTGCAGTCACCGGACTTACCTACATCGTAGAAACACTTTCTACACTGCTCTCTGAAGGGGAGAAGAAATATAGTCTTGTCTCCCAAGTATGTTTTACAGTTTAATGCTACTTTTTGGTGAATTATAGTGGTTTCAAAGACCGGTTTAATGTGCACTTGCTGTATTTCAAGGATTTCTGCAGTGTCTAACATACTTTCTATACTGTAGACTTACATTTTGATGTCTTTCCCACCTGTTCTCTCACAATTCTGTTATATTCATTATTATGGGCTCCGATCTGCTACTGGTTCCTTGCAGTGTCCTATAATTGGGCCTTTGCTCTACTTGTGGATTTCCCCACACGTACAAACAGCTTTGTGCATGCTACTGTTAACTTCGGAAGCTACATACTCTTGTCTGTCAACTGTTTTACTGTTTAATGCTACATTTCAGTGAATTCCAGTGGTTTCAAAACTGGTTCAATGTGCACTTTGCTGTATTTAAAGGGTTTTCTGAAGTGTACAAAGACCTTTCTATACTATAGACTTATATTTTGTTGTCTTTTCCACTTGTATTCTCACAATTCTGTTCTATTCACTATTATTTTCTCTGCATTACTACTTCTTTCTTGCAGTGACCTATAATTGGCCTTCTGCTCTACTTATGAGACTTTACCACAAGTACAAACACTTTATACTCTCTTCTCTGAACTTGGGAAGCTATATACACTTGTCTCTCACCTGTTTTTACAGTTGATTGCTACTTTGTAGTGAATTCTAGTGGTACGAAAGCTGCTTAAATGTGCTATTTGCTCTACGCTAGGATTGCCCACACTGTATGAAACACTTTCCTTACTATATCCTAACATTGTGATGTACTTTCCCTTGACTCTCTTCAATTCACTGCCATTTCGCCTTTTTTCCTAAACTTGCTTACAATGTCTTACAGTTGGCTTTCTCTTGCAGTTACCGGACTTACCTACATCGTAGAAGCACCTTTCTACACTGCCCTCTGAAGGGGAGAAGAAATGTACTCTTTTCTCCCAAGTATGTTTTACAGTATAATGCTACTTTTTGGTGAATGATAGTGGTGTTAAAGACCGGTTTAACGTGCACTTGCTGTATTTCATGGATTTCTGCAGTGTCTAACATACTTTCTATACTGTAGACTTACATTTTAATGTCTTTCCCACGTGTTCTCTCACAATTCTGTTATATTCATTATTATGGGCTCTGATTTTCTACTGGTTTCTCACAGTGTCCTATAATTGGCCTTTACTCTACTTAAGGACTTCCCACATGTACAAACAGCTTTGTGCATGCTTCCGTTAACTGGAGAAGCTACATACACTTGTCTGTCAACTGTTTTACTGTTTAATGATACATTTCAGTGAATTCCAGTGGTTTCAAAGACTGGTTCAATGTGCACTTTGCTCTAGTTAAACGGTTTTCTGCAGTGCATAAACACCTTTCTATACTATAGATTTATATTTTGTTGTCTTTTCCACTTGTATTCTCACAATTCTGTTCTGTTCACTATTATTTGCTCTGCATTACTACTTCTTTCTTGCAGTGACTTATAATTGGCCTTCTGCTCTACTTATGAGACTTTACTACATGTATAAAAAACACTTTATACTCTCTTCCCTGAACTTGGGAAGCTATATACACTTCTCTCACCTGTTTTAGAGTTGATTGCTACTTTGTAGTGAATTCTAGTGGTACGAAAGCTGCTTAAATGTGCAATTTTCTCCATTCTAGGATTGCCCGCACTGTATGAAACACTTTCTTTACTATATCCTAACATTGTGATGTACTTTCCCTTGACTACTTATTCTCTTCAATTCACTGCTATTTCGTCTTTTTTCCTAGTCTTGCTTACAATGTCTTAAAATTGGGATTCTGTTGCAGTTACCGAACTTACCTACATCGTGGAAGCACCTTTCTACACTGCCCGCTGAAGTGGAGAAGAAATATACTCTTTTCTCCCAAGTATGTTTTCCAGTATAATGCTACTTTTTGGTGAATTATAGTGGTGTTAAAGAGCGGTATAATGTGCACTTGCTGTATTTGAAGGATTTCTGCAGTGTCTAACATACTTTCTATATTGTAGACTTACATTTTGATGTCTTTCCCACGTGTTCTCTCACAATTCTGTTATATTCATTATTATGGGCTCTGATTTGCTACTGGTTTCTTGCAGTGTCCTACAATTGGGCCTTTGTTCTACTTATGGACTTCCCCACATGTACCAACAGCTTTGTGCATGCTTCTGTTAACTGGAGAAGCTACATACACATGTCTGTCAACTGTTTTACTGTTTAATGCTACATTTCAGTGAATTCCAGTGGTTTCAAAGACTGGTTCAATGTGCACTTTGCTCTATTTAAAGGGTTTTCTGAAGTATACAAAGAGCTTTGTATATTGTAGACATATTTTGTTGTCTTTTCCACTTGTATTCTCACAATTCTGTTCTATTCACTATCATTTGCTCTGCATTACTATTTCTTTCTTGCAGTGACCTACAATTGGCCTTCTGCTCTACTTATGAGACTTTACCACATGTACAAAACACTTTATACTCTATTCTCTGAACTTGGGAAGCTATATACACTTGTCTCTCACCTGTTTTACAGTTGATTGCTACTTTGTAGTGCATTCTAATCGTCCGAAAGCTGCTTAAATATGCTATTTGCTCTATTCTAGGATTGCCCGCACTGTAGGAAACACTTTTTTTTACTATATCCTAACATTGTGATGTACTTTTCCTTGACTCTCTGGCTATTCTCTTCAATTCACTGCTATTTCACCTTTATTCCTAGTCTTGCCTTACAATGTCTTACAATTGGCTTCCTGTTGCAGTTACCGGACTTACCTACATCGTAGAAGCACCTTTCTACACTGCCCTCTGAAGTGGAGAAGAAATATACTCTTGTCGCCCAAGTATATTTTACAGTTTAATGCTACTTTTCGGTGAATTATAGTGGTTTTAAAGCCCCGTTTAATGTGCACTTGCTGTATTTCATGGATTTCTGCAGTGTCTAACATACTTTCTATAATGTAGACTTACATTTTGATGTCTTTCCCACGTGTTCTCTCAATTCTGTTATATTCATTATTATTGGCTCTGATTTGCTACTGGTTTCTTGCAGTGTGCTATAATTGGCCCTTTACTCTAATTAAGGACTTCCCCACATGTACAAACAACATTGTGCATGCTAGCTTATACAACTTAATAAAAGGAAGATAAATGATCCAATAAAAAAATGGGCAACGGACCTAAAGAGAATCTTTTCCAAAGAAGACAGAAGGAAGGCCAAGAGACACATGAAAACATGCTCAAGGTCACTAATTATCCGAGAGATGCAAATCAAAACAACAATGCACTATCATCTCACACCTGTCAGAATGGCTATCATCAACAAATCAACAAACGACAAGTGTTGGCGAGGATGCGGAGAAAAAGGAACCCTCGTGCACTGCTGGTGGGAATGCAGACTGGTGCAGCCACTGTGAACAGTATGGAGTTTCCTCAAAAAAACTGAAAATGGAACTCCCATTTGACCCAGTAATCCCACTCCTAGGAATATATCCTAAGAAACTGGGAACACCAATAAGAAAGGAAATATGCACCGCTATGTTCAAAGCAGCACAATTTACAATAGCTAAGATCTGGAAACAGCCTAGGTGCCCATCAGCAGATGACTGGATCAGAAAACTATGGTACATCTACACAATGGAATATTATGCTGCCATAAAAAAGAAGGAATTCTTACCATTTGCAGCAACCTGGGTGGAATTGGAGAACATTATGTTAAGTGAAATAAGCAAGTCAATGAAAGAAAAATACCACATGATCTCACTCATTTAGGGATAATAAAGAACATTTAAAAACTTGAACAACAAGATAGATACAGAGGCAGTAAAGCATCAAACAGTCTATCAAATTACAGCAGGAAGGTTAGGGAGAGGTGGGGAAGATAAGAGATCAATCAAAGGACTTGTATGCATGCATATAAGCATAACCAATGGATGCAAAACTCTGGGGGGTGAGGGCATATATGGGTGTGGGGTGGGGGGGCAATGGTAAGATATGTACACATATAATACCTTAATAAAAAAATTGAAAAAAAAAACATTGTGCATGCTTCTGTTAACTGGAGAAGCTACATACACTTGTCTGTCAACTGTTTTACTGTTTGATGCTACATTTCAGTGAATTCCAGTGGTTTCAAAGACTGGTTCAATGTGCACTTTGCTCTATTTAAAGGGTTTTCGGCAGTGTATAAACACCTTTCTATATTGTAGACTTATATTTTGTTGTCTTTCCACTTGTGTTCTCCCAATTCTGTTCTATTCACTATTATTTGCTCTGCATTACTACTTCTTTCTTGCAGTGACCTATAATTGGCCTTCTGCTCTACTTATGAGACTTTACCACATGTACAAAACACTTTATACTCTCTTCTCTGAACTTGGGAAGCTATATACACTTGTCTCTCACCTGTTTTACAGTTGATTGCTACTTTGTAGTGAATTCCAGTGGTACGAAAGCTGCTTAAATGTGCAATTTGCTCCATTCTAGGATTGCCAGCACTGTATGAAACACTTTCTTTACTGTATGCTAACATTGTGATGTACTTTCCCTTGACTCTCTAGCTATTCTCTTCAATTCACTGCTATTTCACCTTTTTTCCTTGTCTTGCTTACAATGTCTTACAATTGGCTTTCTGTTGCAGTTACCGGACTTACCTACATCGTAGAAGCACCTTTCTACACTGCCCTGTGAAGTGGAGAAGAAATATACTCTTGTGTCCCAATATGTTTTACAGTGTAATGCTACTTTTCGGTGAATTATAGTGGTTTATTTCATGGATTTCTGCATTGTCTAACATACGTCACCACATGTACAAACAACGTTATACACTCCTCTCTGAGTTTGAGAAGCTATATACAATTGTCTATTACCTGTTTCACCGTTTTACAGTGTGTTGCTACTTTGTATTGAATTCTAGTGGTACTAAAGCTTCTTAAATATGCTGTTTATTCTAGGATTTCTCATGAATAGAAAAGAATTGTGAGACAAAAAGTGGAAAAGACATCAAAATGTAATGTACAGTATAGAAGGGTTTTGTACACTGCAGATATCCTTGAAATAGAGGAAGTGCACATTAAACAGTATTTGAAACCACTGGAATTCACAGAAATGTAGCATTAAACAGTAAAACAGTTGACTGACAAGTGTATATAGCATCTCCAATTAACAGAAGCATGTACAAAGTTGTTTGTACATGTGGTGAAGTCCCATAAGTAGAACAAAAGGCCAATTATACGACACTGCAAGAAACCAGTATTAAATCAGAAAAATAATAATAAATATAAACAGAATTGTGAGAGAACACGTGGGAATGACATCAAAATGTAAATCTACAGTATAGAAAGTATGTTAGACACTGCAGATATCCTTGAAATACAGAAAGGGCACATTATACCCATCTTTAAAACCACTATATTTCATAAAATTGTAGAATTAAACTGTAAAACATACTTCAGATACAAGTGTATATTGCTTCTCCACTTCAGAGAGCAGTGTAGAAAGGTGTTTTGTACAATGTAGGTAAGCCCGATAATTGCTGCAGAAAGCTAATTGTTAGACATTGTAAGAAAGACTAGGAACTAAAGGCAAAAAATAGCAGTGAATTGAAGAGAATAGCTAGAGAATAAAGGGAAAATACATCACAATGTTAGGATATAGTAAAAGAAAGTGTTTCATGCAATGCAGGAAATCCTAGAATATAGCATATAGAACATTTAAGCAGCTTTAGTACCACTAGAATACACTACAAAGTAGCAATAAACTGTAAAACAGGTGACAGACAAGTGTATATAGCTTCGCAAGTTCAGAGAAGAGTGTATAACGTTTGTAAATGTGGGGGGAAGTCCCATAAGTATAGCAAAAGGCCAATTATAGTACACTGCAAGAAACCAGTAGTAAATCAGAGCCAATAATAATGAATATAACAGAATTGTGAGAGAAGACGTGGGAAAGTCATCAAAATATAAGTCTACAATACAGAAAATGTGTTAGACACTGCAGAAATCCTTGAAATACAGCCAGTGCACATTAAACCGGTCTTTAAGACCACTATAATTCACCGAAAAGTAGCATTAAAGTTTAAAACAGTTGAGGGACAAGTGCATATAGCTTCTAAAGTTCACAGAAGAGTGTATAGAGTTTTTTGACATGTGGTGAAGTCCTAGAAGTAGAGCAGAAGGCCAATTATAGGACATTGCAAGAAAACAGTGGTAATTCAGAGCAAATAATAATGAATATAACAGAATTTTGATAGAATAAGTGGAAAAGACATCAAAATATATGTCTGTAGTCAGGAAAGGATGTTGTATACTGCAGAAAGCCTTGAAATAATGCAAGTGCACATTAAACCAGTCTTTGATACCACTAGAATTCACTGAAAAGTAGCATTCAAGTGTAAATCACACTTGGGAGACAATTGTATATACCTTGTATACTTCAGAGAAGAGTGTAGAAATGTGTTTGTACAATGCAGGTATGTCTGGTACCTATAGCAGAAAGCCAATTGTAAGACATTGTAAGAACGATTAGGAACTACCTGCAAAATAGCAATGAATTGAACAGAATAGTGAGAGAGTAAGTGGAAAAGAGATCACCATGTTAGGGTACGGTAATAAAAGTGTTTCATTCAATGCGGGATATCCTAGAATAGAGCAAAGAGCACATTTAAGCAGCTTTGGAAACCACTAAAATCCACTCAAAGTTGCATTAAATTGTAAAACAGTTGGTAGACAAGTGCATATAGATTCTCATGTTCACAAGTGTGTATAACGTTGTTTGTACATGTGGTGAAGTCCCATCAGTAGAGCAAAAGGCCAATTATAGGACACTGCAAGGAACCACTAGTAATTCAGAGCAAATAATAGTGAATAGAACAGAATTGTGATGGAAGAAATGGAAAAGACATCAAAATGTAAGTCTATAGTCTAGAAAGGATTTTATACACTGCGGAAATCCTTGAAATAGAGCAAGTGCACATTAAACCAGTGTTTGAAACCAAAAGAATTCACTGCAAAGTAGTATTGCACTGTACAACAGTTGGGAGACAAGTGTATATAGCTTCTCGAGTTCAGAGAATATTGTAGAAAGTTGTTTGTATATGTGGGGTGGTTCCATGATTAGAGCAGAAGGCCAATTATAGGACACTGCAAGGAATCACTAGTAATTCAGAGCAAATAATAGTGAATAGAACAGAATTGTGAGAAGACAAGTGGAAAAGACAATAAAATAAATCTATAATATAGAAAGGTCATTGTACACTGCAGAAAACCCTTTATATAAAGCAAAGGACACATTAAACCAGACTTTGAAACAATTAGAATTCACTGAAAGGTAGCATTAAACTGTAAAACAGTTGAGAGACTAGTGTATATAGCTTCTCAAGTTCAGAGAAGTGTGTACAAAGGCGTTTGTACATCTTTGTAAGGCCCAAAAGTAAAGGAGAAGGCCAATTATTGGACACTGCAAGAACCACTAGTAATTCAGTGCAAATAATATTGAATAGAACAGAATTGTGGGAACACAAGTGGAAAAGACAATAAAATATAAGTCTATAGTATAGAAAGGTCTTTGTACACTGCAGAAATCCTTGAAATAGAGCAAGTGCCCATGAAGCCAGTCTTTCAAATGACTAGAAGTCACTGAAAAGTAGCATTAAACTATAAAACAGTTGAGAGACAAGTTTATATAGCTTCTCTAGTTCACAGAGGAGTGTATAAAGTTGTTTGTACATGTGGGGAAGTCCCATGATTAGAGCAGAAGGCCAATTATAGGACACTGCAAGGAACCACTAGTAATTCAGAGCAAATAGTAGTGAATAGTTACATCTAGAAAATTAATACTTTAGAATATTAATTGTAAGGCTAAAAGCAAGACACCCATGAACAACACACAAGGTTTCAAAAGAAGCCAGGGGAAAAATCATTTGGGCAAAAAATCAAATAGGATCCCAAGTCAAATTTATAGAAAATATTCCTTTATTAACTTTTGTTCGAGAATATGTTTGTATATTATCAGAAAACAACTCCCAGACCATGTGAATTCCAGCAACAGAGAGGAATCGACAGGACTACTCCAGCCATGAAGACAGAAGAGAAGCAGTCCAGAGATGGAAGACGCTGAGGTGGCCTTCCCATACTACCAGTTAGCAGCTGTGCATTACTGCAGGTTGCCCAGGACCAAACCAGAGAGAGTCGGACCTGCATTACCACCATTTGTCCACCATCCAGAACTGTAATGTCAGTGCTGACATGTACACATAAGGAACTGTTGGACATTGAAATTGGGTCTCAAAAGAACTGTTGGTCCAGAAGGAAACTCACTACAGACTGATTCATTTGCCTGTCACCATAAACATTATTGCTTGTCTCATTTTCAGTTCTTTTAAGTGTATTTCTAATAGCACATGATCTCACTCATCTAGGGTAAATAATGAACAACATAGACTGATGAACAAGAACAGACCCAGAAAGAAGGAGGCATGGATCAAACTGTCGGGCCTCAGAGGGAGGGTAGGGAAGGGTGGGGGTAAAGGGGAGAGATCAACCAAAGGACTTGTATGCAAGCATATGAGCCTAACCAGCGGTTAAGGTCAACAGGGGGGTGGGGCATGTGTGGGGAGGGGTGTGGGATGGGAATGGGGGATGAGGACAAATATGTGATACCTTAATCAATAAAGAAATTTAAAAAAATAAAGCATTAATTTCTAGTGAAAACAAAGAAAAATAAATAGTGAATAGAACAGAATTGTGATAGAACAAGTGGAAAAGACATCAAAATGTAAGTCTATAGTCTAGAAAGGATGTTGTACACTGCAGAAATCCTTGAAATAGAGCAAGTGCACATTTAATCCAATAGTTGAAAGCAATAAAATTCACTGCAAACTAGCATTAAACTGTATAACAGTTGAGAGACAAGCTTCTCAAGTTCAGAGAAGAGAGGACAAAGTTGTTTGTATATGTGAAAAGGTCCCATAATTAGAGCAGAAGGCCAATTATGGGACACTGCAAGGAACCACTAGTAATTCAGAGCAAATAATAGTGAACAGAACAAAATTGTGATAGAACAAGTGGAATAGACATTAAAATGTAAAATGTAAGTCTATAGTCTAGAAAGGTCTTGTCACACTGCAGAAATCCATAAAATAGAGCAAGTGCACATGAAGCCAGTCTTTGAAACCACTAGAATTTACGGAAAAGTAGCATTAACTGTAAAGCAGTTGAGAAACAAGTGTATATATCTTCTCTAGTTCACAGAGGAGTGTATAAAGTTGTTTGTACATGTGGTGAAGTCCCAAAAGTAGAGCATAACGCCAATTATAGGACACTGCAAGGAACCACTAGTAATTCAGAGCAAATAACAATGAATATAAAAAAAAATGTGATAGAACAAGTGGAAAAGACATCAGAATGTAAGTCTGTAGTACAGAAAGATCGTTGTACACTGCAGAAAACCTTTTAAATATTGCAAAGGGCACATTAAACCAGACTTTGAAACAACTAGAATTCACTGAAGGTAGCATTAAACTGTAAAACAGTTGAGAGACAAGATTATATAGCTTCTCTAATTCACAGAAGAGTGTATAAAGTTCTTTGTAAATGTGGTTAAGTCCCATAAGTAGAGGAAAAGGCCAGTTATAGGACACTGCAAGAAACCAGTAGTAATTCAGAGCAATTAACAATGAATATAAATGAATTGTGAGAGAACAAGTGGAAAATACATCAAAATGTAAGTCTATAGTCTAGAATGGATGTTGTTCCCTGCAGAATTTCTTGAAATAGAGCAAGTGCACATTAAACCAGTCTTTGAAACCACTAGAATTCATTGCAAAGTAGCATTGAACTGTACAACAGTTGAGAGAAAAGTGTATATAGCTTCTCAAGTTCAGAGAAGAGTGTACAAAGTTGTTTGTACATGTGAGGAATTCCCAAAAGTACAGGAGAAGGCCAATTATAGGACACTGCAAGGAACCATTAGTAATTCAGAGCAAATAACAATGAATATAACATTATTGTGATAGAACAAGTGCAAAAGCCATCAAAATGTAAGTCTGAAGTATAGAAAGATCTTTGTACACTGTAGAAAACCCTTTAAATAGAGCAAAGTGCACATTAAACCAGACTTTGAAACCACTAGAATTCACTGAAAGTTAGCATTAAACTGTAAAACAGTTGAGAGACAAGTTTATATAGCTTCTCTAGTTCACAGAAGAGTGTATAAAGTTCTTTGTAAATGTGGTTAAGTCCCATAAGTAGAAGAGAAGGCCAGTTATAGGACACTGCAAGAAACCAGTAGTAATTCAGAGCCAATAACAATGAATATAACTGAACTGTGAGAGAACAAGTGGAAAAGACATCAAAATGTAAGTCTATAGTGTGGAATGGATGTTGTACCCTGCAGAAATATTTGAAATAGAGCAAGTGCACATTATACCAGTCTTTGAAAGCAATAGAATTCAATACAAAGTAGCATTCAACTGTACAACAGTTGAGAAAAGTGTATATAGCTTCTCAAGTTCAGAGAAGAGTGTACAAAGTGGTTTGTACATGTGGGGAAGTCCCATAATTATAGCAGAAGGCCAATAATAGACACTGCAAACAACCGCTAGTAATTCAGATAAAATAATAATGAATATAACAGAATTGTGAGAGAAAAGAGGAAGTGACATCAAAACGTAAGACTATAGTCTAGAAAGGATGTTATACACTGCAGAAATCCTTGAAATAGAGGAAGTGCACAATAAACCAGTCTTTGAAAGCAAAAGAATTCACTGCAAAGTAGCATTAAACTGTACAACAGTTGAGAGACAAGTGTATATAGCTTGTCAAGTTCAGAGAAGAGTGTACAAAGTTGTTCGTATATGTGGGGAGGTACCATCAGTAGAGCAAAAGGTAAATTATAGGACACTGCAAGAAACAAGTAGCAATTCAGAGCAAATAATAATGAATATAACAGAATTGTGAGAGAACAAGTGGACAAGACATCAAAATGTAAGTCTATAGTCTAGAGTGGATGTTGTACCCTGCAGAAATTCTTGAAATAGAGCAACTGCACATTAAACCAGTCTTTGAAAGCAATAGAATTCACAGCAAAGTAGCATTCAACTGTACAACAGTTGAGAGACAAGTGTATATAGCTTCTCAAGTTCAGAGAAGAGTGTACAAACTTGTTTGTATGTGTGGGGAGGTCCCATGATTAGAGCAGAAGGCCAATTATAGGACACTGCAAGGAACCACTAATAATTCAGAGAAAATAATAGTGAATAGAACAGAATTGTGAGGGACGAAATGGAAAAGACATCAAAATGGAAGTCAAAAGTCTAGAAAGGTCTTTGCCCACTGCAGAAATCCTTGAATTAGAGCAAGTGCACATTAAACCAGTCTTTGAAAGCACTAGACTTCACTGAAAAGTAGCACTAAACTGGAAAAAAGTTGAGAGACAAGTTTATATAGCTTCTCTAGTTCACAGAGGAGTTTATAAAGTTGTTGGTAAATGTGGTCAAGTCCCATAAATAGAGCAGAAGGCCAGTTATAGGACACTGCAAGAAACCAGTAGTAATTCAGGGCCAATAATGAATATACCTGATTGTGAGAGAACAAGTGGAAAAGAAATCAAAATTCACACCTACAGTATAGAAAAAAAATATTGTAACCTGCAGAAATCCTTGAAATAGAGCAAGTGCACATTAAACCAGTCTTTGAAAGCAATAGAATTCACTGAAAAGTAGCATTCAACTGTACAAAAGGAGTTGGAGTTTCCGGGAAAAAAAGTTGGGGAAACACTGAACAATTCATTTTCCTAGAGCTAAAGAACAGTATGAAAATATTGACACACTAAGAAATGAAAATGGTAGTTAGGCTACTGTTCCAAGTAGTGTTTTAATGTGCCTTTAAAAAGACGGTATGACACCCATGTTAAAATGAAAACGCTCAGACCTTAAAACAACAGACCTGGGGGTTGGGGCAGAGTGTCTCTAGAACTCTTGGAATACGTTTTAGAACCCTGACATCTCTACTAAATTTTGAAATACTTGGAATATGTATCCAAAGTGCTGTGAAGGTAGGATAGACTTTCAAGTGGTAATAAATGGTTAAAGTGCTGGTATATTTGTAACAAAATGCTGTTTAACCAAATTGGAATTCACAATGAAGAATCTTGAGTCACTGGAAGAAAGTGTCTCTAACTCAGGAAATTCACAATGATAACCTAGGTGAATATATAAGAAAGTGCTTCAAACACTAGGAATACCTGAATAAAGGGCCTTAATATCTGTAAAACATTGTTTGATGACATGGAAATCGTTTTCAAAGAACATAGAACCGAGTGGGATACTGGTTACATTTATAATTCAGGGACAATGAGTTCGCATTTTTGAGAACAGCCTGGTTAGGCCCTTAAACCAGAAGTGATGACGTCACCAAGGGGGAGGGGCCATGTAAGCAGGCTCAAATGATCCCAGGTGATGATGATTTGGCCAGGGGACCTGCTGGGAGTGATGACGTCATCGAGGTTAGTTCTGGTGTTAGGGTTAGATAATTGGGGTTCGAACTAGGGTTAGGGTTAGGATAAGGGTTCGGGCTCGGGGCTAGCTAGGGTTTCAGGCGCAGGTTAGGGTTAGGTTTAGGGTTAGGGTTAGAGGTTTAGGGACAGGGTTAGGGTCAAGGTGAAGTAACTTAGGGAATTCACAATGAATGATCTTCAACCAGTGGACAAATGGGAGCGTAGCACTGAGAATTCACAACTCCAGACTGGGGAAATATTGACAAATGTGCTTCATACACAAGAATACATGCTCCAATAGATTGAATATCTGAACAGCACAATTTGTCACTGGGAAATCTTGTTCAAACAGCTGAGAACCGAGTGTGACACTGTTTACATTTATTTTTTTTTCTATTAAAAGGAGTTGGTGTTTCGTGGAAAAGGAGTTGATGAAACACTGAAAAATCATTTCTCTAGAGCTATAGAACAGTATGAAAATATTGAGAACACTAAGAAATGAAAATGGTAGTTAAGCTACTGTTCCAAGTAGTCTTTTAATGTGCCTTTAAAAATCCGGTATGACACCCGTGTTAAAATTGAAACTCTCAGAGCTCAAACCACAGACCTGGGGGATGTGGCAGAGTGACTCTAGAACCCTTGTAATACGTTTTAGAAGCTGAACATCTCTACTGAATTTTGAAACACTGGGAATATGTATCCAAAGTGCTGTGAAGGCAGGATAGATTTTCAAGTGGTAATAATGGTTAAAGTGCTGGTATATTTGTTAAAAAAAAAAACGTTGTTTAACCAAATTAGAATTTACAATGTAAAAGCTTGAGTCACTGGAAGAAAGTGTCTCCAACTCAGGAAATTCACAGTGATAACGTAGGTGAATGTATAAGAAAGTGCTTCAAACACGAGGAATACGTGAATAAAGGGCCTTCATATCTGTAACACATTGTTTCATGACAAGGAGATCGTGTTCAAAGAACATAGAACCGAGTTTGATACTTGTTACATTTATACTTCAGGGACAATGAGTTGGCGTTTTTGAGAGAAACCTGGTTAGCAGTTTCAACCGGAAGTGATGATGTCACCAAGGGGGAGGGGCCACGTGGGCAGGCTCAAGTGATCCCAGGTGATGATGATTTGGCCAGGGGACCAGCTGGGAGTGATGACGTCATCAAGGTTAGTTCTGATGTTAGGGTTAGAGAATTGGTGTTTGGGCTAGGGTTAGGGTTAGGATAAGGGTTCGGGCTAGCTAGGGTTCAGGCGCAGGTTAGGGTTCGGTTTAGGGTTAGGGTTTGAGTTCTAGGTACAGGGTTAGGGTCACGGTGTAGTAACATTGGGAATTCACAATGAATGAGCTTCAAGCCCTGGACAAATGGGAGTGTCCCACTGAGAATTCACAACTCCAGACTAGGGAAATATTTAGAAATGTGCTTCATACACAAGAATACATGTTCCAATCGACTGAATATCTGAACAGCACAATTTTGTCATGGGAAATCTTGTTCAAACAGCTGAAAACCGAGTGTGACACTGTTTACATTTATTTTTCCCATCAAAAGCAGTTGGTGTTTCCGGAAAAGGAGTTGGTGAAACACTGAAAAATTCATTCATAAACAACAGACCTGTGGGATGTGTCAAGTGTCTCTAGAACTCTTGGAATACGTTTTAGAACCCAAACATCTCTACTGAATTTTGAAATACTGGGAATATGTTTCCAAAGCGCTGTGAAAGGTAGGATAGACTTGCAAGTGGTAATAATGGTTAAAGTGCTGGTATATTTGTAACAAAAAAAACGCTGTTTAACCAAATTGGAATTCACAATGAAGAAGCTTGAGGAACTGGAAGGAAGTGACTCCTACTCGGGAAATTCACAATGATAACCTAGGTGAATGTATAAGAAAGTGCTTCAAACACGAGGAATACGTGAATAAAGGGCCTTCATATCTGTAACACATTGTTTCATGACAAGGAGATCGTGTTCAAAGAACATAGAACCGAGTTTGATACTTGTTACATTTATACTTCAGGGACAATGAGTTGGCGTTTTTGAGAGAAACCTGGTTAGGCGGTTCAACCGGAAGTGATGACGTCACCAAGGGGGGGGGGCCACGTGGGCAGGCTCAAGTGATCCCAGGTGATGGTGATTTGGCCAGGGGACCAGCTGGGAGTGATGACGTCATCAAGGTTAGTTCTGGTGTTAGGGTTAGAGAATTGGTGTTCGGGCTAGGGTTAGGGTTAGGATAAGGGTTCGGGCTAGCTAGGGTTCAGGCGCAGGTTAGGGGTCGGTTTAGGGTTAGGGTTTGAGGTCTAGGTACATGGTTAGGGTCACGGTGTAGTAACCTTGGGAATTCACAATGAATGAGCTTCAAGCCCTGGACAAATGGGAGTGTCGCACTGAGAATTCACAACTCCAGACTAGGGAAATATTTAGAAATGTGCTTCATACACAAGAATACATGCTCCAATCGTCTGAATATCTGAACAGCACAATTTTGTCATGGGAAATCTTGTTCAAACAGCTGAGAACCGAGTGTGACACTGTTTACATTTACTTTTCCCATCAAAAGCAGTTGGTGTTTCCGGGAAAAGGAGTTGGTGAAACACTGAAAAATTCATTTTCCCAGAGCTATAGAACAGTATGAAAGTATTGAGAACACTAAGAAATGAAAATGGTAGTTAGGCTAGTGTTCCAAGTAGTGTTTTAATGTGCCTTTAAAAAGCCGGTATGACACCCGTGTTAACATGCAAACTCTCAGAGCTCAAAACAACAGACCTGTGGGATGTGTCAAGTGTCTCTAGAACTCTTGGAATACGTTTTAGAACCCAAACATCTCTACTGAATTTTGAAATACTGGGAATATGTTTCCAAAGCGCTGTGAAAGGTAGGATAGACTTGCAAGTGGTAATAATGGTTAAAGTGCTGGTATATTTGTAACAAAAAAAAAAACGCTGTTTAAAAAAAACAAATTGGAATTCACAATGAAGAAGCTTGAGGAACTGGAAGGAAGTGACTCCTACTCGGGAAATTCACAATGAAACCTAGGTGAATGTATAAGAAAGTGCTTCAAACACACAGGAATAATGAATAAAGGGCCTTCATATCTGTAACACATTCATATCTTCATTCACAACAAGGAGATCGTGTTCAAAGAACATAGAACCGAGTTTGATACTTGTTACATTTATACTTCAGGGACAATGAGTTGGCGTTTTTGAGAGAAACCTGGTTAGGCGGTTTCAACCGGAAGTGATGACGTCACCAAGGGGGAGGGGCACGTGGGCAGGCTCAGTGATCCCAGGTGATGGTGATTTGGCCAGGGGACCAGCTGGGAGTGATGACGTCATCAAGGTTAGTTCTGGTGTTAGGGTTAGAGAATTGGTGTTCGGGCTAGGGTTAGGGTTAGGGTTAAGGGTTCGGGTAGGGGGGTTTCAGGCGCAGGTTAGGGGTCGGTTTAGGGGGTTAGGGTTTCGGGGTTAGGGTTTGAGGTACATGGTTAGGGTCACGGTGTAGTAACCTTGGGAATTCACAATGAATGAGCTTCAAGCCCTGGACAAATGGGAGTGTCGCACTGAGAATTCACAACTCCAGACTAGGGAAATATTTAGAAATGTGCTTCAAATGTGCTTCAGAATACATGCTCAGTCGTCTGAATATCTGAACAGCACAATTTTGTCATGGGAAATCTTGTTCAAACAGCTGAGAACCGAGTGTGACACTGTTTACATTTACTTTTCCCATCAAAAGCAGTTGGTGTTTCCGGGAAAAAGAGTTGGTGAAACACTGAAAAATTCATTTTCCCAGAGCTATAGAACAGTATGAAAGTATTGAGAACACTAAGAAATGAAAAAATGGTAGTTAGGCTAGTGTTCCAAGTAGTGTTTTAATGCGCCTTTAAAAAGCCGGTATGACACCCGTGTTAACATGAAAACTCTCAGAGCTCAAAACAACAGACCTGTGGGATGTGTCAAGTGTCTCTAGAACTCTTGGAATACGTTTTAGAACCCAAACATCTCTACTGAATTTTTGAAATACTGGGAATATGTTTTGTTAGCGCTGTGAAAGGTAGGTTAGACTTGTGAAAGGGTAAGACTTGCATGGTGGTAAAGTGGTTAAAGTGGTATATTTGTAACAAAAAAAAAACAAAAACGCTGTTTAACCAAATTGGAATTCACAATGAAGAAGCTTGAGGAACTGGAAGGAAGTGACTCCTACTCGGGAAATTCACAATGATAACCTAGGTGAATGTATAAGAAAGTGCTTCAAACACGAGGAATACGTGAATAAAGGGCCTTCATATCTGTAAACACATTGTTTCATGACAAGGAGATCGTGTTCAAAGAACATAGAACCGAGTTTGATACTTGTTACATTTATACTTTTATACAGGGACAATGAGTTGGCGTTTTTGAGAGAAACCTGGTTAGGCGGTTCAACCGGAAGTGATGACGTCACCAAGGGGGAGGGGCCACGTGGGGGGCAGGCTCAAGTGATCCCAGGTGATGGTGATTTGGCCAGGGGACCAGCTGGGAGTGATGACGTCATCAAGGTTAGTTCTGGTGTTAGGGTTAGAGAATTGGTGTTCGGGGTTAGGGTTAGGGTTAGGGTTAAGGGTTCGGGGGGCTAGCTAGGGTTCAGGCGCAGGTTAGGGGGTCGGGGGTCGGTTTAGGGTTAGGGTTTGAGGTCTAGGTACATGGTTAGGGTCACGGTGTAGTAACCTTGGGAATTCACAATGAATGAGCTTCAAGCCCTGGACAAATGGGAGTGTCGCACTGAGAATTCACAACTCCAGACTCCAGACTAGGGAAAAATATTTAGAAAAATGTGCTTCATACACAAGAATACATGCTCCAATCGTCTGAATATCTGAACAGCACAATTTTGTCATGGGAAAATCTTGTTCAAACAGCTGAGAACCGAGTGTGACACTGTTTACATTTACTTTTTCCCATCAAAAGCAGTTGGTGTTTCCGGGAAAAGGAGTTGGTGAAAAACACTGAAAAATTCATTTTCCCAGAGCTATAGAACAGTATGAAAGTATTGAGAACACTAAGAAATGAAAATGGTAGTTAGGCTAGTGTTCCAAGTAGTGTTTTTTGCGCCTTTTTAAAGTGCCGGTATGACACCCGTGTTAACATGTTAACATGAAAGCTCAGAGCTCAAAACACCTGACCTGTGGGATGTGTCAAGTGTCTCTAGAACTCTTGGAATACGTTTTAGAACCCAAACATCTCTACTGAATTTTGAAATACTGGGAATATGTTTCCAAAGCGCTGTGAAAGGTAGGATAGACTTGCAAGTGGTAATAATGGTTAAAGTGCTGGTATATTTGTAACAAAAAAACGCTGCTGTTTAACCAAATTGGAATTCACAATGAAGAAGCTTGAGGAACTGGAAGGAAGTGACTCCTACTCGGGAAATTCACAATGATAACCTAGGTGAATGTATAAGAAAGTGCTTCAAACACGAGGAATACGTGAATAAAGGGCCTTCATATCTGTAACACATTGTTTCATGACAAGGAGATCGTGTTCAAAGAACATAGAACCGAGTTTGATACTTGTTACATTTATACTTCAGGGACAATGAGTTGGCGTTTTTGAGAGAAACCTGGTTAGGCGGTTTTTAACCGGAAACGGAAGTGACGTCACCAAGGGGGAGGGGGGGGTGGGGCCAGGGCAGGCTCAAGTGATCCCAGGTGATGGTGATTTGGCCAGGGGACCAGCTGGGAGTGATGACGTCATCAAGGTTAGTTCTGGTGTTAGGGTTAGAGAATTGGTGTTCGGGCTAGGGTTAGGGTTAGGGTTAGGATAAGGGTTCGGGCTAGCTAGGGTTCAGGCGCAGGTTAGGGGTCGGTTTAGGGTTAGGGTTTGAGGTCTAGGTACATGGTTAGGGTCACGGTGTAGTAACCTTGGGAATTCACAATGAATGAGCTTCAAGCCCTGGACAAATGGGAGTGTCGCACTGAGAATTCACAACTCCAGACTAGGGAAATATTTAGAAATGTGCTTCATACACAAGAATACATGCTTCAGTCGTCTGAATATCTGAACAGCACAATTTTGTCATGGGAAATCTTGTTCAAACAGCTGAGAACCGAGTGTGACACTGTTTACATTTACTTTTCCCATCAAAAGCAGTTGGTGTTTCCGGGAAAAGGAGTTGGTGAAAAAAACTGAAAAAATTCATTTTCCCAGAGCTATAGAACAGTATGAAAGTATTGAGAACACTAAGAAATGAAAATGGTAGTTAGGCTAGTGTTCCAAGTAGTGTTTTAATGCGCCTTTAAAAAGCCGGTATGACACCCGTGTTAACATGAAAACTCTCAGAGCTCAAAAACAACAGACCTGTGGGATGTGTCAAGTGTCTCTAGAACTCTTGGAATACGTTTTAGAACCCAAACATCTCTACTGAATTTTGAAATACTGGGAATATGTTTCCAAAGCGCTGTGAAAGGTAGGATAGACTTGCAAGTGGTAATAATGGTTAAAGTGCTGGTATATTTGTAACAAAAAAAAAAAAAAAAAAACCAAAAATGAATTCACAATGAAGAAGCTTGAGGAACTGGAAGGAAGTGACTCCTACTCGGGAAATTCACAATGATAACCTAGGTGAATGTATAAGAAAGTGCTTCAAACACGAGGAATACGAGGAATACGTGAATAAAGGGCTTCATCATATCTGTAACACATTGTTTCATGACAAGGAGATCGTGTTCAAAGAACATAGAACCGAGTTTGATACTTGTTACATTTATACTTCAGGGACAATGAGTTGGCGTTTTTGAGAGAAACCTGGTTAGGCGGTTCAACCGGAAGTGATGACGTCACCAAGGGGGAGGGGGGGGGGGCACGTGGGCAGGCTCAAGTGATCCCAGGTGATGGTGATTTGGCCAGGGGACCAGCTGGGAGTGATGACGTCATCAAGGTTAGTTCTGGTGTTAGGGTTAGAGAATTGGTGTTCGGGCTAGGGTTAGGGTTAGGGTTAAGGGTTCGGGTTAGGGTAGGGTTCAGGCGCAGGTTAGGGGTTCGGGCAGGTTAGGGGTAGGGTTTGGGGGGGTAGGGTACAGGTTAGGGTCACGGTGTAGTAACCTTGGGAATTCACAATGAATGAGCTTCAAGCCCTGGACAAATGGGAGTGTCGCACTGGAGATTCACAACTCCAGACTAGGGAAATATTTATAAATTTAGAAATGTGCTTCATACACAAGAATACATGCTCCAGTCGTCTGAATATCTGAACAGCACAATTTTGTCATGGGAAATCTTGTTCAAACAGCTGAGAACCGAGTGTGACACTGTTTACATTTACTTTTCCCATCAAAAGCAGTTGGTGTTTCCGGGAAAAGGAGTTGGTGAAACACTGAAAAAAAAATCATTTTCCCAGAGCTATAGAACAGTATGAAAGTATTGAGAACACTAAGAAATGAAAATGGTAGTTAGGTAGTAGTGTTCCAAGTAGTGTTTTAATGCGCCTTTAAAAAGCCGGTATGACACCCGTGTTAACATGAAAACTCTCAGAGCTCAAAACAACAGACCTGTGGGATGTGTCAAGTGTCTCTAGAACTCTTGGAATACGTTTTAGAACCCAAACATCTCTACTGAATTTTGAAATACTGGGAATATGTTTCCAAAGCGCTGTGAAAGGTAGGATAGACTTGCAAGTGGTAATAATGGTTAAAATGGCTGGTATGGTGGTATATTGTAACAAAAAACGCTGTTTAACCAAATTGGAATTCACAATGAAGAAGCTTGAGGAACTGGAAGGAAGTGACTCCTACTCGGGAAATTCACAATGATAACCTAGGTGAATGTATAAGAAAGTGCTTCAAACACGAGGAATACGTGAATAAAGGGCCTTCATATCTGTAACACATTGTTTCATGACAAGGAGATCGTGTTCAAAGAACATAGAACCGAGTTTGATACTTGTTACATTTATACTTCAGGGACAATGAGTTGGCGTTTTTTGAGAGAAGAAACCTGGTTAGGCGGTTCAACCGGAAGTGATGACGTCACCAAGGGGGAGGGGCCACGTGGGCAGGCTCAAGTGATCCCAGGTGATGGTGATTTGGCAGGGGACCCCAGGGGAGTGATGACGACCATCAAGGTTAGTTCTGGTCATCAAGGGGTTAGAGAATTGTGTGGGTGGGGTTAGGGTTAGGGTTAGGGTTAGGGTAGGATAAGGGTTAGGATAGGGTTCAGGCTAGGGTTCAGGCGCAGGTTGGGGTCGGTTTAGGGTTAGGGTTTGAGGTCTAGGTACATGGTTAGGGTCACGGTGTAGTAACCTTGGGAATTCACAATGAATGAGCTTCAAGCCCTGGACAAATGGGAGTGTCGCACTGAGAATTCACAACTCCAGACTAGGGAAATATTTAGAAATGTGCTTCATACACAAGAATACATGCTCCAGTCGTCTGAATATCTGAACAGCACAATTTTGTCATGGGAAATCTTGTTCAAACAGCTGAGAACCGAGTGTGACACTGTTTACATTTACTTTTTACTTTTCAAAAAAAGCAGTTGGTGTTTCCGGGAAAAGGAGTTGGTGAAACACTGAAAAATTCATTTTCCCAGAGCTATAGAACAGTATGAAAGTATTGAGAACACTAAGAAATGAAAATGGTAGTTAGGCTAGTGTTCCAAGTAGTGTTTTAATGCGCCTTTAAAAAGCCGGTATGACACCCGTGTTAACATGAAAAACTCTCAGAGCTCAAGTGGGATGTGTCAAGTGTCTCTAGAACTCTTGGAATACGTTTTAGAACCCAAACATCTCTACTGAATTTTGAAATACTGGGAATATGT
>JAJQQW010001606.1:30000-33746 GCA_025583905.1 Ia io | reverse complement strand
AGCCCCTAAAAAAACAAAATCTTCTTGGGCTACTTTCCTATTCCATCCCCCACTTCCTGGCCCCAATGCCCTTTCATAGGTTTGTTTTATTAGGATCAATGAGGTGCGGTGTGAGGTGGGTGAGGGGCTTGTTAAACCTTGTGGGGAGGGGAGGGGAGGTCAGGGATTTTGGAGTCAACAAGGGGGGGGGGGGGCTTATTTGTAATTTGAGGGTTAATGGTAGGGGTATTGGGGGGGTTTATTTAAGGGGGGGGGGGGGGGGGGGGGGGGGTATAATGGGGGGGGGGGGAGGGTAGGGGGGGGGAGGGGGGGGGGGGGGGGGAGGATTTTTTGAATTGGGGGGGGGGGGGGGGGGGGGGGGGGGGGGGGGGGGGGGGGGGGGGGGGGGGGGGGGGGGGGGGGGGGGGGGGGGGGGGGGGGGGGGGGGGGTTTTTTTTGGGGGGGGGGGGGTTGGGGGGAAAAAGGGGGTTGGGGGGGTTCAAGGGGGGAGGGGGGGGAGGGGGAGGGGTTTGGGGGGGGAGGGGGGGGGGGGGGGGGGGGGGGGGGGGGGGGGGGGGGGGGTGGGGGGGGGGGGGGGGGGGGGGGGGGGGGGGGGGGGGGGGGGGGGGGGGGGGGGGGGGGGGGGGGGGGGGGGGGGGGGGGGGGGGGGGGGGGGGGGGGGGGGGGGGGGGGGGGGGGGGGGGGGGGGGGGGGGGGGGGGGGGGGGGGGGGGGGGGGGGGGGGGGGGGGGGGGGGGGGGGGGGGGGGGGGGGGGGGGGGGGGGGGGGGGGGGGGGGGGGGGGGGGGGGGGGGGGGGGGGGGACGGGGGGGGGGGGGGGTGGGGGGGGGGGGGGGGGGGGGGGGGGGGGGGGGGGGGGGGGGGGGGGGGGGGGGGGGGGGGGGGGGGGGGGGGGGGGGGGGGGGGGGGGGGGGGGGGGGGGGGGGGGGGGGGGGGGGGGGAAATGGGGATGGGGGGGGGGGGGGGGGGGGGGGGGGGGGGGGGGGGGGGGGGGAGGGGGGGGGGGGGGGGGGGGGGGGTGGGGGGGGGGGGGGGGGGGGGGGGGGGGGGGGGGGGGGGGGGGGGGGGGGGGGGGGGGGGGGGGGGGGGGGGGGGGGGGGGGGGGGGGGGGGGGGGGGGGGGGGGGGGGGGGGGGGGGGGGGGGGGGGGGGGGGGGGGGGGGGGGGGGGGGGGGGGGGGGGGGGGGGGGGGGGGGGGGGGGGGGGGGGGGGGGGGGGGGGGGGGGGGGGGGGGGGGGGGGGGGGGGGGGGGGGGGGGGGGGGGGGGGGGGGGGGGGGGGGGGGGGGGGGGGGGGGGGGGGGGGGGGGGGGGGGGGGGGGGGGGGGGGGGGGGGGGGGGGGGGTGGGGGGGGGGGGGGGGGGGGGGGGGGGGGGGGGGGGGGGGGGGGGGGGGGGGGGGGGGGGGGGGGGGGGGGGGGGGGGGGGGGGGGGGGGGGGGGGGGGGGGGGGGGGGGGGGGGGGGGGGGGGGGGGGGGGGGGGGGGGGGGGGGGGGGGGGGGGGGGGGGGGGGGGGGGGGGGGGGGGGGGGGGGGGGGGGGGGGGGGTTTTGGGGGGGGGGGGGGGGGGGGGGGGGGGGGGGGGGGGGGGGGGGGGGGGGGGGGGGGGGGGGGGGGGGGGGGGGGGGGGGGGGGGGGGGGGGGGGGGGGGGGGGGGGGGGGGGGGGGGGGGGGGGGGGGGGGGGGGGGGGGGGGGGGGGGGGGGGGGGGGGGGGGGGGGGGGGGGGGGGGGGGGGGGGGGGGGGGGGGGGGGGGGGGGGGGGGGGGGGGGGGGGGGGGGGGGGGGGGGGGGGGGGGGGGGGGGGGGGGGGGGGGGGGGGGGGGGGGGGGGGGGGGGGGGGAAATTCCCCAAAAAAAATGGGGGGGGGGGGGGGGGGGGGGGGGGGGGGGGGGGGGGGGGGGGGGGGGGGGGGGGGGGGGGGGGGGGGGGGGGGGGAGGGGGGGGGGGGGGGGGGGGGGGGGGGGGGGGGGGGGGGGGGGGGGGGGGGGGGGGGGGGGGGGGGGGGGGGGGGGGGGGGGGGGGGGGGGGGGGGGGGGGGGGGGGGGGGGGGGGGGGGGGGGGGGGGGGGGGGGGGGGGGGGGGGGGGGGGGGGGGGGGGGGGGGGGGGGGGGGGGGGGGGGGGGGGGGGGGGGGGGGGGGGGGGGGGGGGGGGGGGGGGGGGGGGGGGGGGGGGGGGGGGGGGGGGGGGGGGGGGGGGGGGGGGGGGGGGGGGGGGGGGGGGGGGGGGGGGGGGGGGGGGGGGGGGGGGGGGGGGGGGGGGGGGGGGGGGGGGGGGGGGGGGGGGGGGGGGGGGGGGGGGGGGGGGGGGGGGGGGGGGGGGGGGGGGGGGGGGGGGGGGGGGGGGGGGGGGGGGGTGGGGGGGGGGGGGGGGGGGGGGGGGGGGGGGGGGGGGGGGGGGGGGGGGGGGGGGGGGGGGGGGGGGGGGGGGGGGGGGGGGGGGGGGGGGGGGGGGGGGGGGGGGGGGGGGGGGGGGGGGGGGGGGGGGGGGGGGGGGGGGGGGGTTTTTTAAAAAAAATGGGGGGGGGGGGGGGGGGGGGGGGGGGGGGGGGGGGGGGGGGGGGGGGGGGGGGGGGGCCTTTATTTTTGGGGGGGGGGGGGGGGGGGGGGGGGGGGGGGGGGGGGGGGGGGGGGGGGGGGGGGGGGGGGGGGGGGGGGGGGGGGGGGGGGGGGGGGGGGGGGGTTTTTGGGGGGGGGGGGGGGGGGGGGGGGGGGGGGGGGGGGGGGGGGGGGGGGGGGGGGGGGGGGGGGGGGGGGGGGGGGGGGGGGGGGGGGGGGGGGGGGGGGGGGGGGGGGGGGGGGGGGGGGGGGGGGGGGGGGGGGGGGGGGGGGGGGGGGGGGGGGGGGGGGGGGGGGGGGGGGGGGGGGGGGGGGGGGGGGGGTAAAAAAAAATGGGGGGGGGGGGGGGGGGGGGGGGGGGGGGGGGGGGGGGGGGGGGGGGGGGGGGGGGGGGGGGGGGGGGGGGGGGGGGGGGGGGGGGGGGGGGGGGGGGGGGGGGGGGGGGGGGGGGGGGGGGGGGGGGGGGGGGGGGGGGGGGGGGGGGGGGGGGGGGGGGGGGGGGGGGGGGGGGGGGGGGGGGGGGGGGGGGGGGGGGGGGGGGGGGGGGGGGGGGGGGGGGGGGGGGGGGGGGGGGGGGGGGGGGGGGGGGGGGGGGGTAAATTGGGGGGGGGGGGGGGGGGGGGGGGTTTTGGGGGGGGGGGGGGGGGGGGGGGGGGGGGGGGGGGGGGGGGGGGGGGGGGGGGGTAACCATTTTTTTTTTGGGGGGGGGGGGGGGGGGGGGGGGGGGGGGGGGGGGGGGGGGGGTTTTAAAAAATTTTTTGGGGGGGGGGGGGGGGGGGGGGGGGGGGGGGGGGGGGGGGGGGGGGGGGGGGGGGGGGGGGGGGGGATTTTTTTTATTTTTTTGGGGGGGGGGGGGGGGGGTATGTTTTTGGGGGGGGGGGGGGGGGGGGGGGGGGGGGGGGGGGGGGGGGGGGGGGGGGGGGGGGGGGGGGGGGGGGGGGGGGGGGGGGGGGGGGGGGGGGGGGGGGGGGGGGGGGGGGGGGGGGGGGGGGGGGGGGGGGGGGGGGGGGGGGGGGGGGGGGGGGGGGGGGGGGGGGGGGGGGGGGGGGGGGGGGGGGGGGGGGGGGGGGGGGGGGGGGGGGGGGGGGGGGGGGGAAAAATTGGGGGGGGGGGGGGGGGGGGGGGGGGGGGGGGGGGGGGGGGGGGGGGGGGGAGGGGGGGGGGGGGGGGGGGGGTTAAGTGGGGGGGGGGGGGGG
>JAJQQW010001606.1:25000-27500 GCA_025583905.1 Ia io | reverse complement strand
TTTTTTTTCTTTTTTTTCCCCTTTTTTTTTTTTTTTTTTTTTTTTTTTTTTTTTTTTTTTTTTTTTTTTTTTTTTTTGGAAAAAAAAAAAAAACTTAAAAAAATTAATTTTTTTTTAATAAAATTTTTTAAAAATATTTTTTATTTTTTTTTTATAAAAAAAACAACCAAGGTAACACTTTTTTTTTTAATTTTTTTTTTGGCTTTTGGGGGGTTTTTTTTTTGTTTAAAAAAAGGAAATTTTTTTTTTTTTTTTTTTTTTTTTTTTTTTTTTCCAAAAAAAAAAGGGTTTTTTTTTTTTTTTAAGGGGGGGGTTTATAGGGGGGGGGGGGAGGGAAAAAGGGGGCCCTTTTCTATTTTTTGGGGGAAAAAAGGAAAAAAAATTGGGGGGGTTAAGGAGGGGGGGGGGACCCCTTTGGGTAAAAGTTTTTTTTTGTTAAGGGGGGGGAAATAAATTTTTTTTTTCTTAAAAAAAATGGGGGCCAAATGGGGGGATGTTTTTTTAAAAAAAAAGAAGGGGGGTGGCCAAAAAAAAAATTTTTTTTTTTTATTATAAAAAAATATAAATTTTTTTGGCAAAAAAAAATTTTAAATTTTTTAAAATTGCCAAATATTTTTTAAAAAGGTTTTATTTTTTTTTACTTTTTTAATAAATGTTTTAGGGGGTGGGATTTGTTAAAAAAATTTTTTTTTCTTTTTTATTTTATTTTTTAAAAAAAAATATATTTTTTTTTGTTGTTCAAATTTTCAAAATTTATGGGGGGCCCCCCCCAAATTTTTTTTTAAAATGGCTTTTAAAATTAAAAAAAAATTGTAAATTTCCCATTGGGGGGCAAAAAAAAATGGGGGGGAAAAAAAATTTCCCCAAAAAAAAAAAAAAAAAATCCCCCTTTGGTTTGGGGCAAAATTTTTTTTCATGGGGGAGGGGGGGGGGGAAAATAAAAAAAAAAAAAAATAAAAAAGGGTTTTCCTTATTTAAAGGGTGGAAAAAAAAATTTAAAATTTTTTTTTTTTTGGGGAAATTATTTTTTTTTTCTATAAAAAGTTTCATTTTTTAGGGGAAAATTAAAATGGGGGTATTTTCAAACAAAACTTTTGATTTTTAAAAATGAAAAGGGGGGTTTCCAAAAAATTTATTATTTTTTTCTTTTTTTTTTTGTTGGCTGTTAAAAAAAAAAAACCATATTTTTTATTTTTTAATTTTTAAAAAAAAAAATATTTATTTTATTTAAATTTTGTGTTTTAAAATTAAAAAAAAAAAAAAAGGGTTGGGGGGCCTCAAAAAAACATTTTTTTTTTATTTTTTAAAAAAAAAAACTAATTAATTTATTTGGTAAAAAAAAAATTTACCCTGTTTCTTTTAAAAAAAACAAAAAAAAAAAAAAAAAAAAAAAAAAAAAAAATGGTAAAAAAAAAATTTTGAAAAAAAAAAAAAAAAAAAAATTAATTAAAAAAAAAAAAGAAATAAAAAATGGGGGATAAACTATTTTTTTTTGGGTATTTTTTTTAGGGGTTAAAAATCTGAAATTAAAATTTAGGGGCAAAAAATTCCCCAAACTTAAAATAAAAAACTGTTTTGGGGGCCCGCCTTTAATTTACCCCCTTAAAAAAAAGGGTAGTCAGGGGGGCTATATTTTTATGTTAACCCCCCCCAATAAAAAAAAAAATGGGAGTGGGGGGGGTTGTACCCCCTGTAGAAAAAATTTTCTAATAAAAATTGTTTTTCTTTGGGTAAAATTTAATTTTTTTTAACAGCTTTTTAAAATTAAAAAAATAAAGGTTAAAAAAAACTTTTTGGGGAATTGGGGGGTGGTTTTTTTTTGGGGGAAATAAAACCACAATTTTCCCCAAAAAGGTTTAAATTTTTAAAAAACCCCCCTTTTTCCCAAAAGGAAAAGGGTTTTTTTTTTTTTTTTTTTTTTTATTTTTTGGGGGAAAGGGGTTAAAATTGGGGGGGGGGGCCCATAAGTGGGGGGTTATTAAGAAGGAAAAAATTTTTGTAGAAATAAAATTTTTTTCCAAATATAAAAAAAAAAAAAAATTGGGGATTTTATTTTCCCCATTTATTTTTTTGATTTTTTTTATTTAAATTTCCCAAAAAAAAAAAATAAAAAATGGTGTTTTTTTAAAAAAAAAAAAAAGGGTTTTTTTTAAAAAAAAAAAAGAGGGGAAAAAAATGGGGAGGTTTATTTTAAAAAAGAAGAATTTAAAAAAAAATAAAAAAAAGGGGGGGAAATTTTTTATTTTGCATTTTTAAGGGGAATAAAAAAAGATAATGGTTTTCCCCAAAAGGGGGTTTGGGCTCTTTGAGGAATACCCCATATAAAAGTAATCTTGGAAAATTTTTAAAATTTGGGATCATTTTTTTAAAAACCGGGGTTTTGGGGGCCCTGTTTTCCCAATTAAAAAAAAAGGGTTTTTTTTGGTGACCAAAAATGGGGGGGGATGAAGGTAAATTATATTTTGGTTTTTTCCACTTTTATTCCCACCCCAATAGGTGG
>JAJQQW010001606.1:12500-17500 GCA_025583905.1 Ia io | reverse complement strand
TGTATTTACATTATTGTGCCAAAAGAGGCCTGGACTTGGTGGCATGGAGATTCCCTATAGGGCTTATTTGAACCAAAACTGATTGGTAATTATTGATGCCGAGACACATTTTTGGGGGGGGTTTACGCATTAGCTTAAATTCTTGGGTTTAAGCTTTTTTGGGGGGGGTTTTTGTTATTGAATTAAACTTGTTTTTCCTTATTCCCAAGTTTTAGGGTGCCCAGTTTGTGGGAGGGTCCATTGGGATTTTTTTCTACAGGGAAAAAAATTAGGGGATTTATTATTTTGCCAAAAAAACAAAACCGGAGGGGAATACCACCCCCAGACTTTAAAAACCCTTTGATGGGGGGGGAAAAATAAAACCAATTTTTGTTTTTTTTTTTTTTCTAGTTTCCCTGCACGCTGGGGGGGGGTGGGGGGTTGGGGGGGTTTAAAAAGTGGGCCCCAACGAAAAGGGGGTTGGTGGGATTTTGGGAAAAAATTTTTCAACATATACCCGATGGACCCTTTGGGGGGGGGGTTCAACAGGGGGGGACGGGGGGGTTAAAACTTAAGGGGGGGGGTTTTTTTTTTTTTGGGGGGTATATGGGGGGGGGCCCTTTAAAAAAATAACCTTTAAAAAAAAAAAATTTCAATTGGATTTTTTTTTCAAAATTTAAAAAAAAACTTTTGTTTTATGGGGGCCCCCAAAAAAAAATTTTTTTTTCCTTAAAACACGGGGGGGTATTTTTCGGGGAATTAACCCACCATTTTAACTGGGGGTGAATTATCCCTTTCCTTTTTTAAAAGGGGGCTGGGGAATTTTTATAGGGGGGTTGTGTTTGTAAACAAAATTTTTTAAAAACAAGGGGGGGGGAGGGGGCCAAAAAAAAAAAAAAAAAATTGGGGGTAGGGGGGGAAGGGGATTTTTCCACGGGGTCCCGAAGGGGGGGGGGGGGGGTTTTTGTTGGTTGGGGTATTGTTTTTGGGATTTTGGGGGGTTTTTAAAAATCCCCCTTTTACCGGGACAGGAAGTGGGGTTTTAAGGGGGATTGGAAAAAAAACTTATGTTTTTTTTTTATTGGGTTTTTTTTCCCATTGGGGGGGACCCTAGTAGAAAAAAATGAAAAAAAGGGGGGGATTTGGGGAAAAATAAAAAAAATTTTTAAAATGGTATGGGACCTGGGGGGGTTCGAAAAAAAATTTTTTTTTAGGGGGAATTTTTTTTTTTTAAAGGACATTTCCAAGGGGGGGGCAAAAGGGAAAACTCCTGGGGAAAAAAAAAAATAAGGGTTTTTTTTCCCTACTAAAAAAAAAGTAAAAAAAAAAAAAAAAACAATTTTGGGAATAAAATTTTTTTTTAGGCACCAATAAATGATTAGAAAACTTTTATCGGAAGGTTTTTCAATTTGATTGGTGGGGGGGTAAGATACCCCACCTTTTTGGGTTGGGGGTTACTTTGGAAATAAGGAACCCCAAAAAAAACTGGGACATAATTTTTTTTTGGTGGGGGGGGGGAACCCTTTTTTAGAAACCCCACTGGGGATTTTTTTACCAATACTGTTCATATTTGGGAGGGGGGGGGGGGGGGGAAAAAGGGGGGGGGGGGGAACTTCTTTTGGGGGGAATAAAAGGGGGGGGGGGGGGGGGGAGGGAAAAGGGGCCCAAACTGAAAAAAAAAAAAAAAAATAAAAAAAAAAAAAAGGGGAAAAAAAAAAATTTTTATTTTATAAAATTGGGGGTACAAATTGATCTTTTTTGGGGGATTTAAACCAAAAAAAAAAAAAAAGGGGGAAAAAAATATTAATTCAGGGGGGAAAACTTTTAAGGAAAAAAAAAATTTTTTTTTTCTTTTCCCCAAAAAATTTTTTAAAAAAAAAAAAAAAAATAAATTTGGAAAAAAATAACCAAAATTTAAACTTGGGGATTAAAAAGGGGGTCCCCCCCAAAAAAAATAAATTTTAAAAGTGTGGGGGGGGGGGGTAATTTTATCGTTCAAATGGCACCCCCTTTTTTTTAACATAAAAAAAAAAAGGGGCAAAAAATAAACAAAAAAGGGGGGGGGGGAAAATTTTTTTTTTTTTTTTTTTTGTTTTTGGAGGGGGGGGGGGGGAAAAAAAGGGGGGGGGTGGGGGGGGGGGGGGGGTTTTTTTTTAAGGGGTAAAATTTCCATTTACGGGGGGATAAAAAAAGGTTTTTTAGTTTTTTTGTGGGGTAAAATTAAAAAAAATAAATATGGGGAACAGGGGGGGGGGGGGGGGGGGGCCCAAAATAAAAAAAGTGGAAAAAACCCTCCCCCTATTCCTTGGTTTTTTCCCCCTTTTTTTTTTCCCCTAAGGGTTTTTTAAAATAAGCAAAAAAACTGTGGGGGGGGGAAAATTTTAAAGGGGGTTTTTCATTGGGGGGGGTGGGGGGAAAATAAAAAAAAAAATTGGGGTTTCATTTAAAAATTTTTGGGTTCAAAATTAATAAAACAAGGGTTTAAAAAATTAATAAATTATAAACCTAGAAAAAACAAAAAAAAAAAAAAAAAAACTGGGTAAAAATTTTTATTTTTTTTTTAATTTCCCCTTTAGGGGGGGAAAATTTTTTAATTTTAAAATAAAAAAACCAAGGGGGGGGGGGGGGTAAAAAAAAAATGAAAAACTTGGGGGGGGGGGGGGTAAAAAAAAGGTTAAAACCCAGGCAAAAAAATACTTGAAAAAAGGGGGGGGTTGGGGGGGGGCAATAGGGTATGGGGGTTTTTTTTTAAATAAAAAAAGGTGGGGGGGTTTTTAAAAAAAAAAAATAATACCCCCACAAAAATTTTGTTTTAAAAAAACCCCCATCCACATTCATTTTAAACCACTTTTATTACCTTGGGAATTTTTTAAAATAAAACAAAAAAATTTAAAATTTAAACCCTTTTCCCTTGGGGGTAGGTTTTAAGGGGGGGGTAATTTTTTTTCCCAAATAAAAAAAATTAATTTTGGGGGGCCTTTAATTTTACCCAAATTTTGGGGGAAATGGGGGTGGTTTTTTGGTTCATAAGTTTTTTTGGGGGGGGGTTTAGGGGGGGGGGGGGGGGGGGGGGGGGGGGGTAAGTGAAAATGGGGGTTTTGGGGGGGTTTTTAAAAAAAAAATTGGTTTCAAAACCCCTTGGGGGGGCGGTTTCCCCCCCCACCAAGGGGGGGGAAGGGGAAAAATAAAAAATAGTGGATGGGAAAATTTTAGGGGGCTTTAAAATTTTTTTGCCTTAAATTCCCCCCTTTTTTTTTTTTAAACAAAAAAAAAATGGGGGCAAAAAAATTTGGGGGTTTGGGCCTTGTTTTGGGGGGGGCCAAACTTTTTAAGGGGGGGGAAAAAAATTTTACCCCAAGGGTTTTTATGGGGGGGGGGCCGGGCTAAAAAACTTTTTAAACCCCCCCTTAAAAGGGGACAAAAACATTTTTTTTTGAAAAAAAACAAATGAAAAAAAAAAAAAAAAAATTATTTCCAATTTTTTTATTTTGGGGGGGGATTTTTAATAACCCAGGGGGTTTTGGGGGGGGGGAATTTGGGGGGGGGGGACTTTTTTTTTTTTAAAAAAAATTTTTTTTTTTTTTTACCAAAAAAAAAAAAAAAAAAAAACCCCCAAATAAACCACCCCCAATTCTAGGGCTTGTGGGGGGGGTGGGAATATTAAAAATTTTATTTATAAATTTCTTAAAGGGGGGGAAAAAAAATTCCTTTTTTTTTTTTATTTTTTAAATTTTTTTTTTTTTTTAAATTTTTTCCCCCTTTTTTTTTTTTGGGGGGGGGGGGGGGGGGGGGAAAACTTTAAAAAGGGGGGGAAATTTTGGGTGGGAGGGGGGGGGGGTAAAAAAAAAAAAAAAAAGGGGGGGGGGGGGGAAAAAATTTTTTTTTTTTTTTTTGGGGGGGGGGGGAAAAAAATTTTTCCCCCCCCCAAAAACCCCCCCCTTAAGGGGGGGGAAAGGGGGGGGGGGGGGGGGGCTTCCCAGGGGGGGGGGGGGGGAAAAACGGGGGGGGGGGGGGGGGGGGGGGAAATTTTCAGGGGGGGGGGGGGTGGGGGAAAAAATTTTTGGAAAAAACTTTACCCCACCAGGGAATTTTTTTTGGGGGGGGGGGATTTGATTAAAAAAAAAAAAAAAACCCCCTTTTTCCCAAGGGGGGGGGGGGGGGGGGGGGGGGCCCATGGGGGGGGGGCCCTTTTTTTTTAGGGGTTGGGGCCCAAAAAATAAATTTAAAAATAAAAATAAAAAAAAAAAAAAAAAGGGGGGGGGGGTGGGGGGAAATTTTGGGGGGGGGGGGGTAGGCAAAAAGGGGGCCCCCAAAATTTATTTCGGGGTACAAAAGGGGGGGGGGGAACAAAAAATTTTTTTAAAAAACCCAATCCTGGGGATTTTCTTGTTTTTTTTTTAAAAAAAATAAAAAAAAAAAAAACATGGAAAAAACATTGTTTTTTGGGGGGGTGGGGGCCACCCAGGAATTCCCCATTTTTTGCCCAAAGGGGGGGAAAAGGTGCCCATAAAAAACCCCCCTTTTGGGGGGGGGGGGTCCTTTTTTTTTTTTTTCCCCCTTTTTTAAAAAAAGGGAAAAAAAAAGGGGAAAAAAAAGGGGTTTTTAGCTTTTTTTTTGTTCAAGGGGGGGGGGTAAAAAACAAAAAAAGGGGGGGGGGGGGGGGGGGGGGGGCCCCCCCCTTTCGCTTGGTTTTTTTTGGGGGGGGTGGGGGGGGGGGGGGGGGGGGGGGGGGGGGGGGGGGGGACCAAAAAATTTTAAAAAAAAAATTTGGGGGGAGAAAAATGGGGGGGGAATTTGGGTTTTCCTGGGGGGGGGGGGGGGGGGGGGGGGGGGGGGGGGGGGGGGGGGGGGGGGGGGTTGAAAAAAAAAAACTTTTCATTTTTTAAAAAAGGGGGGGGGGGGGGGGGGGGGGAGGTAAAATTAATTTTTTTTTAGGGGGGGGGGTTGTTAGGGGGGGGAAATAAAAAATTCAGGCCAAAAAACCAATGGGGGGGGGATTTTTTGGGGGGGGGGGGGGGGGG
>JAJQQW010000342.1:10000-26182 GCA_025583905.1 Ia io | reverse complement strand
GAGCTCTAATTAAAAATGGATTTTATCTCATAATTTTAGTCTTAGTTTAAGTTGTACCGACATCAAGCTCAGTGAATGGTTTATCAATAGTTTATCAATGTTTTACTCATTGTGTAAAGGAGAAATTAGGTCCTCTGTTCTGAATGGTATCATTTGTTCTAAAAATATGATTTCATTTTAGGTGAATGGCACAGGTGCAAAAGGGTTAAAAAACTTCTGATAATTATGAAACTGTTAAAACATCAATTAGCTTGGCCTTAGCCAGTTTGCCAGTGGATAGAGTGTAGGCCCTGGATTGAAGGGTCTGCTCTTCGTTCAGTTCTGGTCAAGGGCATGTTGCCTCTTTGCTGACATCGATGTTTTCTCTCTTTTGTCTCTCCTCCTTCCTTCCATTTTTCTGAGAATTAAATGGGAAAAATATTCTTGGGTGAGGATTAAATTAAAAAAAAAATCCATTTGTTGTTGTAGGGGAAAATAAAAAAATATAAAACATTTAAAAAATAATAATAAATATATTATTCAGTCTCAATGTGATAGTAAAAGAAGCTACCCAGGTTGAATTTAAATGATCTGAAGTCAATGTGGAGGTATTTTCTAAACAAATTAGACTAAATTGAAAAGGTGTAGTCAGAACTTTATGTGTATTTCTGTGGGTTTATGTTGAGAGGTTGAATTTGGTTAAACGTAATAATTTTTTTAACTGCTGCTCTGTGATGTTATATCTTTCCTTCGGTGTTTATTCTGTTTAACTCTGAAGTTAGTTCATTGCATGTCCAGGAATTTCATGCCAAAGTATGAAGACAATAACTGAATCAATGAAGGTAATAAATATAATAATACTGTTCTTTAAAATTGTTTCTATAATTTAATATATTTGTCTCTAACTCTCTAAAATTGACAGATTACTAAATTTTATTTTGCTGATGTTATTAATTATAAAGTTAACCTAAGAGTATTGGGATTAATTTTGAATTTTCATACCTGAATAAAACAAACAACAAAAAAGATGTTTGGGGAAGAGATTATTGTGTGTCTTGGTTGTTAATATGCCCTGAAGGTATGGTATTTCCTATAATTGATCATTGTTTCAATAAATGTAATTTGATTAAGTATTTATAAAATGCTTTTTGAGAATCATAATATTGGCGCATTTTTATATCAGTTATGATTTCAAGGGTAGTATTCTAAATTTTATATTCCCAGAAACAAAACTGATACTTTTGCTTTGTTGTGCTATATCAAGTCTATGTTATGGTGGATTAAAGTAGTAGTTACTGTTGTGGATCACTCACTTCATATTATGTTGGTGGTAGATTATTTTATTGCTTTTACATGGGGAATGAATTATTAAAGTTAGAAACCAGTATAGTATGTAGATAAGTTTTCTAAAAACCCTATCTAGGAAAGGAGAAAGTGGAATGGTGGTTTTTTAGTAGACAGGCAAAGAGGCAAAGGGACAATTTTTGTTATTACACTGTCCTAATGTTTACTGCACTTTGAATAATTGATTTGAACAATGACCTCATGGGCCTGGAGTGTATGCGGTGGTAGATGGCTGTACCATATGGGAATGTGGAAATCAAGTTAAGGTACATAGGAAGCAAGCAGATTTAGTTCCAGGTGGCTTAGAATTCAATTAAGATGAAATGATGGGTTATTTGAATTTATGGTAAATAAATGCTTTTCATTTCTCCGTAATTCCTTTAGGCGTGTTATAAATTGAAAAGTACTAAATAAGTGGAATAAACTAGTACAAGGAAGCTACTCACCTAAAATTACTCATCTCAAAACTGAAGTTCCAGTAACTTCCTAAAACATTAACTTAATACCATGATCAGCCAGGGGGAAAATTTTTCTGATGGCATTCACTACTAGTTTGCTCAGAATTTTGCTCACTTATTTTCCCTTAGGTGTTGGTGTCCTTAATTTCCCTCCACAGATATTGCGATGCACATGACAGGATGGGTACTATCTTAGGGATTTTCAACTCCTTTTTTTATGGAATCATCATCTTATTTCCATGTTTCCATTTTGAATTATGAACCAATTTTGTTCTTTAAAAAATTTTATTCTCACTCTCTTTTTGGTGATGTTGCTGCAGATTAATTGTTGAAAGCCCTGTAATTCCAAAAAATCTTCCACCAGTGGAATTAAAACAAGAGTTCCTTTCTCCCAAAGGGATTGAGAAAATGAGGTGAATAACCATCATCTGATACTCCCAAACCCAGCACTGGCTTCATGAGCCACACAGGGTGTCTGGGTTCTATAGAGAGGGTTTCAGACTCTAAGTCATGGATGTTGCACCAACTAGACAGTTTTAAAAGTGGGGACAGGCCTCAAAAAGGGAAAAAATTAAAAGGGAGCAAAACAATTATCTTCATTGACTCCCAAAGGGCTTTATTTCCAAACTTCCAAAACCCGAATATGTTTCTGGGTCTTATCAGGACATTTCTTTAAGTGAGATATGTATCTTATGTGTATCTTTGGGGATGCTGTGAGCGCATTAGCTGGGACCAAAAGGTCTCTCTATCTCTTATCTCTCTCTCTCTCTCTCTCTCTCTCTATTCTCTCTCTCTCTCCCTTCCTTTTTTTCTCTCCCTCCACTCTTTTCTCTCCCTCCCTCTCTTTCTCTCTTTCTCTCCCTCCCTCCCCTTATCCTTATCATTCTCTTATCTGTAACTACTAGCATTGAGATTCAGCTGTTTGGAAATTGAAGATGCAAATGATTAGTTGATTCCATAATCTTTTATATTTTCAAGGCTTCTTAGTACAACCTTGGGGTGTTGTTTTGTTTACCTAAGTAAGGATTTTATGGATATACTGCACAGGTCTCTCCCTTCCTAACATTTTTTGTAGTTACCCTCCCATGACATATGATGTCCAAACATTGTGAATGGCTTAGACTCTGAAGTTCTCAAGATTTAGCAGGCATAGAATTACATGGAGGACTTTAAAGTTACAGAGTGCTAGGCTCCCCTCGTTTTGATTCAGCACATTTGAATGGGGCCTAAAAATTTGCACAGTTTAACAAGTTCCAAGTATGCGCTGGTCCAGGGTCCCACATGTGAGAACCTTGTAGAACTTCCTCATAGTCAGGTGGTTTTAGCAACATATTTTTGGTTTACAATGCATCTGATCTTGTGATTGATTAAAGGTCTTTTAGCTGAAGTCTTCTTGGGAAGTATCCCTCCCACGGGTCTCATTTAGTTTCACTCTTGCTGTTTTAGCCTTTACTGACAGTGTCCATTGCTTATTGATAATGAGGTGTCTAAAATTTTATGCTGTAAGATTTTGTTTCCTTATTTTTGCCTCCGAGTTTGGGGCTTTATTGGGTACTTTTGTTAATCATTGTCAGATTCCTAAATGTTACCTTAACTTACACCTGCTGTGTGCAGGGGTTTTTTGCAGGCACTTTTGAAACCAGGTGGGCCTGAAGTTAGAACTCTTTTCTTTCCACCTTCTGTCTGTGTTAAAAATATGGGCAGGTGACTGAGCCATGGAGCTGAGTTTCTCATCTGTATATGGATGATAGAGTAATCCCTTTCTTTGAAGTTGCTTTGTGCGAAATGAATGAATGCATGTAAAGAATTTGGAACAATTCCTGACAAATTATGTCAGGAAAACACAAATGTGTGATGCTGTTGCCAGAGAATGCTTTATCCATGAAGCATGGACTTACACTTTAATAGTATTATTTGAATCATTGGAATAAGTGGTCAGGTGCTTGGAACTGGGAAAAATTATGTCAGCAAGAAACTATATCAAACATAGTAATGCTTCTTGTTAAATATGCAGGGTTTACTTTTTTAAAAATATAGGCCTACTCTGAACCTGGAGAAACTACTAATCTATTTACTATTTTGGGACTTTTTGCCTTTTCCAGAATTTATATAGTTAGAATCATAAAGTATGTAGTTTTTTAGAATGGCTTCTTTCCTAGCAATGTATATTTAAGGTTCCTCCCCATATTTTTCATGGATTGGTAGTTCTTTTCAACATGGAATAATGTTCCAATAGTTGGAGTGGGCCCATAAACTAACTTGGATTTTGTATTATGAGAAAATTTGCCAGGTGAAAAATCATGTCTGCAAGAACTATATCATCATGTAATGATTTTCTTGTAAATATGCAGTGTTTATCTTTTTAAAAAATAGGACCTTTATTTTTTAGAGCAGTTTTGTGTTCATAAAGAAATGGAGCAGAAAGAAAATCCATTGACCCCTTCTCTCCAACATGTTTTTCTGTATTAAATCTTGTGTGTATATTTGTTATAATGGATGAAACCTATATCAATACATCCATTCTTTATCTAAAGTCAATAGTTTAAATGAGGATTCCATGTTGGTGTTGTACTATTCTAAGGGTTTGTTTTTTCATAGATTCATATAATGATCTAACATCAAAGTTTCATTTGGAGTAATATTCACCATCTTACAATGACCTTTGTTCCAATCTATTTCAAATCCTCTAACCTCTCCTTACCAATGTTGTAATCTACTAATCTATTTACTTTCTTTTGGTAATTTTGCCTTTTCAGAATTTCATATAGTTGAATCATTACATTATGTTAGATAGTTTTTCGACTGGCTTCTTTCAATTAGCTATGTGATATTTAAGTCCTCCCACATCTTTTCATGGCTTGGTAGTTCTTTCAACACTGAATAATGTTCCAATTATTTGAGTGGGCCTCTTTTTTTCTTTTTATTGATTTATTGAGGGTGACACTGCTTAACAAAAATTTATACAGGTTTCAGAGTGCCTATTCCACAAACATTTAATTGGACACTGTATTGTGTGTTCACTGCCCCAAGTCAAGTTTCCTTCACTTCAGGCATTTATTACCTATGAACCTTCCTCCCACCTGTACTTATTCAATTACCAACTGAATGGTTACCTGGTTGGCTTCCAAGTTTGGTAATTGTGAATAAGCTTCTGTATATAAAAATGTGTGGTTATAAGCTTTCAACTCCTTGGGTACAGCACAGAAGTGCATGTTTTGCTGGTTTGTAGGATCAGGAGTTTGTTTAGTTTATAAGAAGTGCAAACTCTCATACTAAGTGGGCTGATCTATTTTGCATTCCTACCAGCAGTGTAACGAGTGTTCCCATTGCTCAATGTTCTCTCCAGCATTGGGTGGTGTTTTAGTGTTTTGGATTTTAGCCATTCAAATAAGTACTATGTTTACATTTAGAAAAAACATATTTCCAATACTTTTCCTCCTGACTCATGATTGGGCATGTGCTTGTTTAAGGTGGTCGTAAATGATGTGCTTGACACATTGGAATGTCCAGTGCAGCGTCTGCTGCATTTCAGCAGGAAGCCAAATCGAGAGGAAATTGCCAAATCCAACACATGAAATAAACTCTGGAGCATCACAGAGTGAGTTATCGAGGGCTCCATTATTATTGTCTTGGACTAGGGCTGCCCAAGCATAGAGCTGACCTTTGACCTAGTTTCTTGAGCATGGCGGGTTTCCTGGACACCAATTCCTCCATAACACAGCATTGGGGAATGAGTGAGCCGGGGATCCTGCTGCCTTAGGTTACTGTACCTGGATTTTCCACTGCTTAGTCTGGGGACATCATGCAAGTCTCTTATCTCCAGGACCCCTGGGGAGCTGTACTCTGATTTATATGATCCTTTAAGCTCCAAAATTCTGACTCTAATGTCAAGTTGTGGCGACTGTATCACACAGAAACAAGGGGGAGATGAACACTATAGCCTGCGCTTCTGAGGAGACACTGTTTCATGGAGCCAGGAAACCCTCATGAGTTAGTGTTAGTCTTTGAAGACGATGAGACTTTGACAGGGCGGGCCTAAGGTAAAGTTCTTTGGGCGGGGGGGGGGGGAGGGGGGGATGGATGCTGAAACATTTCAAGCAGAGTTGTGCCTTTTGTTGACTAAGGGGAGATCATGGAAGCAGATCTTGTGATTAGAAAGTTCTGATGAGCAGCAGCTACAGCAGCTGGGAAGTGGGATAAGGGGTGCAGCACTCCCAGTTTATGAGCTCTGTTGTACTTAAAGTGATGATGTCGGCTCAGATCTTTTTTAATTTTTCATTATAGCAAGGTGAGAGTGATTGTTTGACAAGCCAATAAACATGATAAGGGGTGAAGAGGGACCACAGGGCACATGCTGGGGAATGGCACAGACAAGCCTTGTCAGGACAGTGTGGTTATATATCATTGCCTGTGGCCAAGCACATTTTCAGGGACCTCGTCTCCCTACTTTGAGACTGAAAAAAAATATTGCTGCAGAAAGGGGACATTGAATATAACCCCAGTGAAGGGACATTCAACTTGATGGAAATGAAAAGACACCTCTCATTTTTTTTTGGTCACACTTTATCTTTATCTCCAGTTACATCTCCCACAGAGCTAATTGGTTATTCTGAAAGTCAATGTGGTGTTAGGGAGCCCAAATGGTTATAAGTGGTGACCAGACAATTTTTTTCCCAATCCCATGGGTCAGAGGACCTGTCTCCATGATAAAGCATTGCTGTTAATGTGGTGTCACTTTATGTGGGATGAGGAGCCGATGCCTGCTCATCTGGTAGGCTATTTTAATCGTTATTGATATCACCCTCTGGCAATTTTCTAAACTTCTTCACATATATTATCTCTGCTTGTGCTGGTGTCTGGCAGGTGAGGCCTCGTCAAAAAGGAAACGAAGCCACAGTGGAGTGGCTGTATCCTGTTTCACCTGAGCACAGAGGCAGTCCACATGCACTAGGATCATGTTATTCTAGGTGTTTCTATTAGTGGGGGATACAGCCAATTAACGTGGATTTTTTTTTTAATGCTGTGTGAAAGTGTCTCAAAATAATAGAAACTGATTTCTGGTTGATTAAAATATTGGGATGTTGAATAGCTCAAGCAGGGCATCCTGGCCACTGGGTTATGAGGTTCCTATGTCGATTTTATAACACATGGGTTCTTTGGTAATTCTAGAGGGTGGATCTATTTCCAGCAAGAGTGAGAAAAGCTTAGAGCTGGACTGCATGGGGCATTCTGGGAAAGACTGTAAGTGGCTCAATATCACTTCTGTGGTCATAACTAGTGGCTAATTAGTCTTGGTGTGAAGTACTTCTCAGTGTCATTTTATATGAAAGGACGATGGTTACGTTTGCTGGAACTGAGCTGACACAAGCCACATGTTGTATGAGTCAGGTAGTTACAGGTTGGGCTATGCTGTGGGTGGGGCATTCCATAAGTCCTTTGCTCCAGAATGAAGATGAATGTGGAAATATGAAATATGGCATAGAGGAGATTTCCTTATTGGATTTAAGGGTTGTTGCTTGAGGGTTGATATCCCCTTCTGTGGCGTGGGGTTATAAATTGAAGGGTACCCCTTTCGGTATTCCTTCCTGTTGCTTTATACAAAGGACTGTGTTTATCAATGAAATTTGGACCCACCTCGCCTTATGGAATTGGGGAGGACACAGGGGGGTGGTGTCCTCTCTCATGGAGGCATGGGATTTTTTTGCACCGATTGCTTGCTGGTTTCACTATAGACAGAAAGGAAGTCCATTGTGATCAAATCTAGCTCAACAGTGTTTCTCTATTAGTACTAGACATTTTTCTTTTACTTTGAGCCGATTATGATTTAGAAATGTCTACCAACTCAAACTTCGTACAGCAACACATTATCCCATGCTTTTTAAAAAAATTTATTATTTTATTGATTTTTTTACAGAGTGGAGGGGAGTGGGATAGAGTTTTGAAAAAAAATTTCGATTGACGTAGAGAAACATTGATCAGCGCATTCTTGCACACTCCCTACTGAGGATGTGCATGCAACAAGGGTACACGCCCTTGACCAGAATCAAAACTGAGGTCCCTGCTGTTTCAGTGCCGACGCTCTATCCACTGAAGCAGACCAGTTCTGGTCTTTCCCTATGCTTTTTACTTCAGCAAGGATTCATTGGTTATCCTTTGTCAGGAGCCTGTGACTTTGATGTTAGTGTTTCTCTCTCCCCCGCACCCTATGGCCTTGTTCATTTCCAGAACATAAAGCTACTTCACTTTTCTCCTTTAAAAAGCTAATACCTCCCGCAATTATGGAGAAAAGCATGTGACTGAAACAATAATGACAGCAAGGTGTTAGTTTAATGTGTGTTTTCCTGCCTCTCTTTCATTAAGTTGTCTAGCAGATTCACCAAAAGGACACAATCTCTAGACTTTTAATCAGGTGATATCTCAGGAACCTCGTCCTGGTCGTGGGTTCCTTGGGTAGGTTCAGTGGGTTATAGGTTTCAAGTGTTCTGTGAGTTTGGGCAGCATTTGGGGGTGTTCCCCAAGGTGCAACATTGTGGTCAGTCTCTTTTAAGAACCACTGTGTCATTGTCTGAGCCCCAGTTATTTCTGGGTTTGGGCTGCATCTATGGCTAACATTTCAAGGCAGGTTGTGTTTGGGTTTTTTCTGTTTTCTCTGAAAACTTGTTAGCAAGCACTGTTCTGTTCTCTCCAGTTTTCCCAGCGGGGAGACTTCCCCTGTATTTTCCTTTGCTTTCCAGGAGGCCATTTCTATCTTCCTGTTATTTTTCTCACCAGTTTTTCTCTGAATAATACTCACTCTCATCTGAGTCCCCTGCCTCTCCATTCTCTCCACACTCAATTACCATTTTTGTCATGTATGATAAAATTTGATTAATGTAATGTATTATCTTGGGAATTTCAAACATTTTGTAAGTAAATTTGAGAGATATTTTATAACCAGGAAAATTTGTTAAATTATTGTTCAAATTTGTCTTAAAAAGACCTTTTTTTTTTTTTAAATAAAATACACAAACAACAACATGGAGAGTACAGAGGATGTGATCAAACCTGATCTCAAAATGTGTGGAAATGGTATTTTGCCTTCATAGAAAATTTACAGCTGGTTTTTCTATTGACAATATAATGACAAACATTTTCTGGAACAAAAATTTCACTGTGCCATTTATTCCTGCTCTTGAGTGACTTAGGGGCATTTGATGAGTTTTCTTAAGATGGTTATCTATTATTTGATATAACATTGATATATTATATATATATATTTATATCTCATTATTTCTTTCTTGGGTTCTGGAGTCAGAAAGTGTTAAGATTTATTTTTTCAAATGTTTACTAGATATGTGAATTTGAGGGAATGATTTTTTTTTTTATTTTTCTGTCTTTAGTTTGCTAATCTATAATTTTTGGAGAATATTCTCTTGGAATTGTTAGGAACATTTGAGATAATACATATAAAAATACTTGCAATACTTTTTAGTACAAATTAGGCATGCTTTAAAATAATAATTCACTATTTTTAAATATTGTTATATTTCCTCTCGAATTTTATAAGAAAAAAATTTAAAATTTACCATTAATATATTTTCAGAAAGGTCTAATCTGTCTCATAATATTCCATGGGGGTTGGTTTTACACTAGGGGGGTGAGTGAACACTGAAACTTGTAGAGTAATATGTCTCTGATGGACTAAAATAAAACAATTGCGAGTAGAAATAAACCTGTCAAAGTTCTCAGTATGTCTTGAAGAGCTATTTGTTATTGGAATATTTAGTGATTAAATAAAATTGTTTAAAAAATTGGGGAAGTGTCTACCAGTACACAGAGTGAATGTCATAGGCAAGGAGATGATGAATGAGATGCCCAACAAGGTTAGAACAAAGCATTGCAAGTTGGGGATAAGAGAGTGCAAGGATTGACAAACACAATGCCAAGTCACAAATATTTATTGGAGCACTTGAGGTGTTTAGATTTATTGCTGCTCTCAGTGTATATGCTGAACTATCATCCACATTTTTCTCACTTTAATGTGCAATAAATCTAGCTGAGAAGGGAAAGTAATGCACATAAACAAAACCAAAACAAAACGAAAACAAAAAATCCCAAAATAACCAGGGCACATTGGATACCATTTTGGGGATGTGTTCATTACCGACTGCTTATAAAAGAATTGTTCAATGTGAGCTGCTCAGTTGAGGTCATTGATAACTTCCTACACTGTTGACACATAGAGAAGGACTTTGCCAGTTTCTTCTTGGGACTTTGATGCCATTTGTCCAGAGTTCTATGCTTTCGTGCATTGTTCAAATTCAAACCTGCCTTCCGGATGCCATCTCTTCCCAGTTCTCTTCTTAGCTCTCAGTTGCTCATTTTCTAACTCTCCTTTGATTCTCTAACACTTTAATAGATATGACTAAATACAGTTGCGTGCAAAACCTTGGCTTCCAAAGGGGACCTGGGCTTTCCACTGGTGTAAAAACTGGCTTGCTCTCTCAACATCTTCTCTCCTCAATTGAAGCAACCTCCATCTTTCCATGTTCATGCTTAATTTTCCAAACTCATTGTGGACTTCCAGCATCCCATCAACCACTGATTTGGATTATTTCTATTTCCTTCATAAAATTTGCTTAATCTTACAGGGTCCAATTAGAGAAGTAGAACACACAAAATTAGATTTTATTGTATTTCTAGAAGCCAGTGCACAAAATAATGCATGGGTAGGGTTCCCTAGGTTGCCTGGACTAAAAGGGGGTGCGGCTATCGGGCCAATTGGGGATCCAGCTGTGGGTGGGGTCTGCCTCCCTCTTGGTGCTGGCTGCAGCTGGGGCCTCCCATCGTTCGCACCACCCCTGGTGGCAGCGAGTGTCATATGAGTGATAAAAACTCATGGTCTCCAGTTGTAGTCCTTGTGGGAAAAATTTGACATTTTTGCCTTTTTATATATATATAAAAGTGTATATAAATAAGTGTATTTATGCTATATATACACTTATTTATTTCATACCAAACATACTGTAAACATACTTTTGCCCACCCACTATATATAAAGTCTCTTCCTCTGCCTCTCCCTCTCTGTGTACATGTCAGCAAAGTGCAGGGATTGGTCAACAGGAATCTAGAGCTTATGTAACTGTGACGTGGTTGAGCAGTCTCGTAGGCTGTCTTCTCTTCTGAAGTTGGGATGCAAGTCCACTGCCCGGTCCCCTCCCCCCCTTCTTTTTTTTGCTTGGTTTTTCTGCTTTTGCCTTTACCTACTGGTATCTATTCTCCACAGAGCCTCCAATGACTCCTTTTTTAATGTAAGCAGATTGCTGCTTTAGCCCAGTGCTTCCCATTTCATTAGGACTAAAAACCAAGTGCATCCCAAAATGATAGTGGTTAAGAGCTTGACGTGTATATTATGTCAGCTGTGATTGAACTTTGAGGTGATAAGTAAAACATAGTAGTGGAAACAGGAATTAAGTGGGACAGCTACAGTTGCCTTGTTACACAGAATGGTGTTGCAGAGAATGGTTCATCCTGCTGATTATGGACAGATAGCTGAGAGTCTCACGCAGTTCACTATTTTCATTTGATCAGAGAATTTCTTAGTTTTAACATTTCACAAAATATTTCCAGTATTTTCATTTTCCAAAACATAACACATTAATGGACCGAGTTTTGTTTCCTACGAGCAAGATGTAGATATACTTAAACCATGGAGAAAGAAGTCTGTTTGTGAAATTAATATTTACTTGTATATTTTTTAAGGTGGTTTTAAATTATTTGTGTAAATGGCAAGTTCATAACTGAAATGCATTTCTTGCTTGGCCTGTTCCATCCATACTTGCCGTCAGGGAGACTGCTTCCCAATTCATTTACAAAATGCATTGCATTAGGAATAAATTTAGCTTTATTATGGTTAGGGCTGGATTGTTAGTAACATTGCTGTCATTTCAGTATTATTCTACTCCTTTTTCTTTATAAACACACTCCTAATAAATAATTGGTCACTGGTATCTTCCTCTCTGTATGACTGGTTCATAATGAAGGTCTTGAAAAGGAAATAAACATTTGCATAATTGTTCATTTCATGTTTGGGAATTATAGTTCAATAAATATTTTATTGCTAAATAAAATTATAAATATATTTTATGTTCTGTATTGGCCAGCTTCTCCTTTAAATATTTACTTTAAATTGGAGTCACGCCTTCAAAATAGATTTTATAAAGTAAATGTAGGACAAAACAAATCATATTTACATTGTACATACTTTATCGTAAATGTATTTGATTCTTTTACCTTTTGCCATATAGTTGAATTTGGTTTGCTAATATATTGGGATAATTTTTGTATCTATATTCATTAGGATTTTTGGTTTGTAGTGTTCTTTCATTGTCTCTTTCATCTGAATTTGATATCAGAGTAAACCCAGAAAAAATCTAAGTTGAAATGGTTTATTTAAGATAAGTCATTGGAAATAATAGAAAATCTGAACATTTAATTGCTGAAATATGAGAAAATAAAATGAATTAAAAAAACATGTATAGTGAGAAAAAGGGAAGTGAAAGGAAACAATAATGTAATATCAATAAAATGTATATTGCAGGATTTTTGGAATCTGTTTTACAAGAATTATTCATGGTGTGTGATAAGGTGAAGTTTGTGGATGTTATGGGGCCCATCCAGACTTGCTGGCAGTGAGGGATGTGGAGGGCTGAGAACTGTGTCTGTCTCTGGTCATCTATTTTGGCTTGGAGGTTCCAATAACTGGTCTGTGCATGAGGTCAGAGACTAAGTCGGCCTTGGCCTAAGATGGAGCAACTTGAAAGGACACATTGCTAGCAACTGGGTTTCCTAGCTGAGAATCAGTGGAAGTCCCATGGTGCCTGCATCACTGTGTCCTCTCCTCTGCCCAGTTCTGCTGCCTGAACCTCTGTGTGGGTTCCTTCTGAGGACATAATCCCATGTTTGTTTCTAAAGGTGCCATGACAATGTCACATACATGGGTCTGGCTTAACAGCAACAGTGACTTATTCTATCTCAGGTCCTGGACTAGATGAGGACTATGTCTTTTATGGAGGCTCCAGGGAGATCAGGGCCCTATGGAGCCTTTCTCTTGGGGTCAGGTGTTGACATTGCCTTGGCTTATGGTTTTGCAGAAGTGGCCCGTGGGGAATCTGTGTGGATTGTCACATGGTTCATATCATCTTTCCATCTGTATATCCTGTCTCTGTGTTACTTTCCTTCTTTTCTATTAGGACCAGTCTATTGACCTCATCTTAACTTCGTTAATATCTTCAAAGACCCTTTTTCGAATGGTCACTTACTCAGGTATAGGGGTTTGGACTTCAATATATCTCATAAGGAACAACGAACTCTATCCATATCCTTCCCCAATAAGGCCTCCTATACACAGATTCAGGCCTAGTGATTTTGCCTTTCCTCTGGTTGGGCTATACAGTAGAGGTTTCCACTGTTCCACTTTTTCTGATGGTTTTCTATAAAGAAATTTACAATATATTATTTTGGAGTAAAATACAAATTTAAATGTAAACAGTGTCCCTCACTTTCCTGAATCCAATTTAACAGTCCTTTTCATTTAGACTATGAAGAATGGTTATTTGGAAGAAAGATGTATTGATACACAGATAAAATTATCATCACTAACTCAAAATGCCAGTTTTAAAAATTTCTTCTCATTTGAGGTTTCCATCTCTTCTAGTGGTTACATTTTTTTTCCTTGCTGGTACAGTCCTGGAATTAGAGAGTTCCAGAAAGAGGTTACATTACTGAGTACTGTATTAATGACTGCCAGCTAAGGTTTTGAGCCAGGACTGGACTAATATAATATACGGTTTTCTTTGATGATTTTTATTGCAGATTGCTTAATGTTTCCTATTTGCCTCAAACTCACTCCACCCACCACACACACCACACACACAAATCACAGCATGGCTCGATGACTTAGGGCAACTTTTTTGAGGTTTTTGGACAGCTAAGGTCCTCATGTAAATATAGCTAGATTAAATCAACTGCTGAAGTGCTTTACATAGTCTGGAACTAGATGTCAGCTTTCTGGGGTTCTCCTAAAATTGATGTGCTAACCAGTAGAGGGGCACTGCTGTAAAAATAAAAGGGTCTGGGAAAGGAAAATCTACAAAATTATTTCCCTGATATTCACACACTGTTTGAATATTTAAGTCAAAGGTACTGGCCATGTCATTGCCACCCTCCCAATCCAGCCACCACACCTTAGTATGGGATTCTTGAGGGGGACTTAAGGGTCTTCACATTCAAAGATGCAGAAAATTGTTTTAAAATTCCCATTTATAAAACTCTGAAAGCCTGTGCAAAAATGGATAATGCCTTAAGACGAGGGCCATTTATCTTGATATTTAAAACACTGTATTTGCAAAGAGAAGCATATTGAAGGTGTTTTTTTTTTTTATTTCATGAAAAAATTTTGCTGTGACTGTGAAAATGCCTCACAGTAAATGGTACTCTCTCTGTGATCAAACACCTGATTTCAGATGTTGGCCCCCTGCCTTTGGCACGGGGGAGCCAATATCCCCAGGATGCCTAGTGAAGAGGTGTGGGCTCAGTAAAACAAGCCTGGCTTCTGGACACACAGCATCTAGGCGGAAGTTGTTTACCTGTCCCGTGCTTTCTTCAAATGAATACAAATGTCTGTCAGCTGTTCCAGTAAAATTAGCTTCGATCTAACCATCAGTGCCCAGCATTATCTTGATAACCTATTCAACATTTTCTTTGTTTAAATTTTTAAAAATAATTTTGATGATAACATATTATTGGTTAAAAGGCAATTAATATATTTTATTTAATAACCAGGGTGGTATTATAAATTATTTAGGCATCTCTTTTGGAATTGACAAACCTGAAAGTGGGGGGAATAAACAAAAAAAATTATACTATTTATGCCATTTCTTTAAAAAATACTATGGGGAGGAAGAAAATTAACAATTACTGTACCTACAAATTTTAATTTTAATAATGAGTATTTTAATGTTTGGTCTTTTTTGAGGTAAACAGACAATCTAATTATTCATTATCTGTTTCTTTGCTGGTTATTTTATTCCAAAATGTTTTTACTGTAATTTTTTGTTTGTATCATGAGTCAATAGATGCTTATAACAGTCTCAAAACCAAGAAATTTATTTTCTTCAACCATTTTTCTGGTCTAACTTGAAATCAGGTTTTAGTATTCATAACATGATTTGTATAAATCGTATATACAAGTCAATTATGCTTGAGGACCAGAGGCAAATTATATTAGTATCGCCTTCTTAAATATCCATCATTTAAGTGGACGTTGACTGACTTTTAACTACCTGCTGTTATTGTACCAGTATACTTCCTCAACAAATCTCTCTTTCTAGTCTCAATCCTAAAGCCATAAGATGACTTTCTATATTAGGCCTAAAAACCTAAAAGCGTTACCCTTATTATTGTTTTCCATTAAATCTTTGGCTATTGGTAATGCTCCCATAGCGTTCTATTCTATACAACAAAGTCCCTTTCACATAAGGTATTATACCATTTAAGCCTTTAACAAACCACCACAAATGCAGGGTCCCAGATCCATACGGATTTTTTAGATGTGTGTCTCATGAAAAAAAAATCAAAAAAAATCAAATACCCAGGTCTAGTAGAAGGAGAACCCCCTTATTGGAATCATCAAAATAAAAAAAAATTGGGCAACTATTAGGTTTTTGACTGTGGCAGGTAGTTTAGTGTGTTGGGTAGTAAGTAAAAACATGGGAGGTGGCATAATTCTTGATAGGTGGGGGACACACTGGAGTTGATCGGAAAAAAAAAGGGTTAATCAGATGGCACAATTAGGTTGTGGGGAGAGCTGTCAAGTTAAGGATTTGTTTATGAGAGTGAGTTTTAGCCTAAAGGGGTTGCTTTAGAAATAAAAATTCTTAGTAAATAGATTTCTTGGTTGTATGAGTGGTTGGTTTATGGGGTATGGATGGCCTAGTTGGGTACTGCCATTGGTAGTCTATAATAGGTCCCTATTGAGATATTTGTTGAAATGGAGAAAGACCCAGGCATAATTAGTTTGTGCTGCTAATGTGCAGGCAGGGATAAAATGTCCAGGAGCAAGAGTTTGCCCTATGGTGATTGTGGCTTCAGTTTGTCTAGGGGATCAATCGAGGAGGGAAAATGAGTGCTTTTGGCCTCAATTGAGCTCTTGCTTCAGGTCGGGTGTGAGACAATTCGATTAGAAGTCTCTGGTTGTTAGACCAGAAGATGGGGTGTGAGTGGTTGTTGTTAGAATTTTCTCGAAGGGCAATTATTATAGGAGTATTCTTTGTAAAGCCTGCTTATGAAGCTGTTGCTATTGTTGAAGTTAGAGTTTTCCGTAGTGTACGTTTGTATTATGATTTTTGCAAATATGAGGCGA
>JAJQQW010001573.1:27500-34146 GCA_025583905.1 Ia io | reverse complement strand
GTGGGCCTCCATTTCTCCTTCAAAGATGGGGGTTTGTAGGGACAAAAGTTTCCAAAGGTACTAGCAGACATACCCTTTTCTTTGGGCCTCTGTGAGGGCACTTGGGGGAGAGGGAGGATTTGGGTTATTAAAGGTTTTCCCTGGCTTTGGGAATCGTTTAATTAGTCCAGGGAATTTATGTTTAGGCCAGGGGGGTTGGGTTGGGTGGACCCTTCAAACAACCGCCCCATGATTGGGCAAAGGGCGGCAAGTCCTTCAAGGGGGTGGGGGGGGGTGGGGTGGGGGAGGAAAAATTTGGGGGGGGATGAGAACTTTCCATCCTTTGAAAAAAAATGTTATAGAGGCCCTGGGCATTTTTTCTGTTTGTTCCATGGGTCAAATTTGCTGGGGACCCCAGCACAAAACAGTCCCCAGTTAGTTTTTTTCCCATCCTGCACTGCCAAGGGTGGCTTTGAGGTGGGTGGATGGGAATGTGGGTCATTTCCCGCCCAGGGGAGGTGGTGGAACAGGGGGAGGCATAGCATATCTTGTTGCAAAGGGGCCATTAGGAGTTTTTGCTGGGGGCTCCCAAAGGGAATGCAGGACCAGCAAGGAAAAAGATTCCCACCACTGCTGAACTGTGGGGGACAAAATACTCTAAATAAAAATTTGAACCCCCCCACTTTGGTTTGTTTTATCTTAAATTCACCCAGGACTATTCCCTTCTGTTTAGGGCCTCAGGGAGGAGGCCCCCCACCCCTTGGCAACCCCATCTTGTTTTTGGGAAAATTGTTCTATAATCTTTTGTGCTTTGGCTTGGCGTTACATTGGGTTTTTCCATAAATAAAAAAAAACCTTTTCCTTACCCCCTTCCCAGTATAGCTGGGATTGCCAGAGTTAACAAATTTTATGGGGGATCCTATGTTAAAATTAAAAGGCCTTTTAATATGGCAAATTGGTGAGTCTCTTCAGGGAGTTCGGACTTGGACCAGGTGGGTTTTTCCACGCTCACTTATGGGAATCTGTTGCTGCTGACCTCGAGGGGGGAGGTGAGGGAATTGAAGGGGGAATGGGCCCCTTGGTGGTAGCCTTTGCAAGTCCCAGGGAATGGGAAGGCCCCCAAAAGGGGCCATTGGATCGGGTGGGGCCAGGGCTGGGGGGGGTACCCCTGAACCTGTTGGCCCCACGGGAAAAATTTCAATGCACCGGGACTTTTCCTAAGTCATGAAATTAAAAAAAATCTAAAAAGTACAAACAATAAAAAAAAAAAAAAGGAAAAATATTCTCCCATATTAGATAATGGGGCCCCCCTTTTCCAATATTCCACCCCAAAAAAACCCATGGGCTTTTACCTCATGTTTCCATAATTTCCCTGGGGGACCCTTCGTTCTTTTAATTTTTTGTTCCTTCTCCACATGAAAAGTTTATCTTACTGAAATTTCTCAACTTTAATCCAAATAATTAAATTCTTTTTCAGGTCAAGATTGCTTTCTTCTCTTTATATGGGCTTTGTTGAACTTTAAAAGGCGCCCATTCAAAAAAAACTAAACTTGCAAGTAATAAAATGGAACAGGTTTATTGTTTGTAATGGAAGTTGAGATCCCCCACAATAGCAAAAAGAAAAACCAGGGAATTATAAACTGCAAATCAAAAAACAAACAAGTGCTTGGTTGGGAACATGTGCCCCACCCCACTCCTTCTCTTTTCCTCTCTTTCTCTGCTTCTCTTTTTAAGCACCCGACTTCACAATTCCACATGGGCCCCAAAACATTTGCCATCCAGAGTGTCCATAAACCTCTATTTGGTGGTGAACTTTTTGGCCTTTTAAGGGTTTCAGCATTCAGTTTCTGAACTTGGTTTTCAGAATGGGTTTTCTTCTTTAAGGACCATTTTATTTTTTTAAAATTTTTTTTCCCCGGGGGCTTCCCACCCACAAACAGGTCCACCCATGCTATCCCTGGGAAAACAAAAAAGGGCCAAGGCCATGGTTCTCTAAGCCATCGTTTTTTGCAGATTTTACTAAATCAAATTTCAAAATTAAAACTCTTAGGAAAATTTTACTGGTGTCTGGGAAAAACTATTATGTTATTGGGGGAATGGAATGAATTAAAGCCAAAAACCTGGGTATTCATGGGAACCCATAAGGCTTAAGATGCAACCCAATTGATTGCAGTCTATTTTCTATAATTTTTTAAATACCCGAAAATGGGGCATTTACTAGGTAGAACCACAAAGGATTGAGAAATTTTTGTAATAGATTAAAAAATGTATGTTTCTTTAAAAAAAATTCAATGGTTATTCCCAACTTATATTCTTGGACAACGGCTATCCACCCATGGATTTCTGTTCTTATTCCCCCACTATTTTAAACTCTTGTTCAAATTATTTCTCATTTGAAGGTAGTTTGGGACCTAAATCTTTAGTTAGGAACTTTTTTAGAATTTGGTTAATTAGGGGGCCAAGGGTACGGGGTTATATTTTTGGATTCCTAAAAAATTATAAGGTTTAAGGAAAACAAATAAAACTAGGTTTCATAATCTTTTCCCAAATTATGCGCTTATTTTTACTGGTTTTAGGGTTCCCAGGGGGCACCCAGGGGTTCTGCTTTCCCCAATGGCATTTACTATATTTTCTTTTTGGAAATAATTATGTTTATTTTGACCTTGGGACCACCAAACCAGTTCCAATAGGATAAGGTGGCCACATGTGAACCTCCCTTGTCTTCCCTTGCATGCCAGGGACAATAAATATTTCCCTTCAGTGAAAGGTGCCTTCCCTTGCCTGCAAAGGGGCCTGAGGACGTGTTAGGACTCCCTTTTTACCCACCAGATAAAACTGAAGGGAAACCAAGGGCCAAATCTAATTTATTTTAAAACAGGGGGGGGAAATAATGGCCTAACTTTTTAAAAAACGGGGGCATTCACGGGATCCCTGCTCAGGAGGAGGTGCTTTGCATCATGGGCCACTTCAAGGAGTGAGCTGTGGGGGAAGGCCCCCCCCACAGAATGGGGCGGGGAGGGGGGGAACTGCATTGCCCACCCACCCCAGTCCCAAGGCGGGCTAGCATGGGGGGAGGGGCTGGGGGCTGGTGGTGGGCCAGGGAGGCAGAGGGAGGGGGACCACACAAAACACCTACCCGGGGAGCGGCCTGACTCCCCCCATCCCCAGGCGGGGGGGGAACACACCAACAAAAACACCTGTGGGCCCGGGCGCCTTAAGGGCAAGGTCAGGGGGGGGCGGTGGGTTTCCGCGCCCCCTGGCCAGGGGTTGCCTACCTCTCACAGGCAGGGAGGCGGGGGGCACCTCCCCAACACGATTTCCAATTTCCATACATTGCTGGTGCCTCTAGTGTTTATATAAAATATAACCCTTGTTTATTGCTTATTTGGGGGGGGGGGGACTTAACAATTTACTACCCAAGTCCCAAATTCCTTTTTATGCCCCATTTACCCAAAAACCCTATTCGAAGGGCAAGATGGGTTTTTTGCCCCCCTGGCTTTTTCTTCAAATAGGTTTTCATTTTTTTTTTAAAAGAAAACAAAATTGTTTATTGTTTAAAAAGTTATGGAAAAGTCTGATGGTGTTGTTATTTTGTTTTAGAGGAGTTAAAAAAAATTATAAAATGGGCTGGGCTTGTTTCTCAAATTGTTGTTTATTCTGGGGAACAGGGAAATGTTGAATTCCTGTGTCTGTGACACTGTTATTTAAATTGGGATATTTTTTCCTGCTGGATTTTTCTGTGTTCTTGTTGCTACCATTTTTTATTTAATTGTTTAGGGGTCCATGCCCATAAAAAACAATTAAGAAGGGATTAGAGGGGGGGGGGGAATTTCTCCCCCCCCCACCCTATCAATGTACACTAAAGCGGGGCCCAACTTTGTTTAAGATATGGTCCCAGTGGAAAAAAATGCTGCCCCAGGGTTTTATTGGGAAAAATTTTTAATTGGGGAAAAAAACTCCAGGTGTGTAGGGGGAATATTTTAAACTTTCTATCCCCATGCTGGGTAACTCTGTGGGGAACATACAGAGATTGTTTTCTTTTTCTAAAAAATTGATCCCTGTTTTACTAACCATTACCTAAAAGGATTATATATGGACCCATTTGGTTCTTCATTTTAGAAAAAGTGTTTCAATAATTTGGGAAGACCATTTAAGATTCTAGTTTTAAGATGATGGTAGTTATATTGTCTTTTTTTTTTAGGTTTAACAAGGGGGGCATTTATACTTAATCCTATTTTGAAATCTTTGTAATGTTGGTAGGTATCTGGTAAGGGCCCAAAATTTAGTAAATCTGCTGTTAACTAAATTTTTTTCTTACACCCCACAATTATTTACCCTTAGGTTATTCTGCACCCAAAAAATAATGGATATCCAACCTTTGGAGATTTAGATGCTTTTGAAGAGAAAATACATTTTTACAGTTTTTTACCTTGGGGAAGATAGGACTAAAATGCACCTTTTGGCTTGCGAGCTATATTTTTTAGAAAGGGGAATTTTATTTCTGGGATCAAAAGAGTTGGGGGAAAACAGGGTTTTACCTCTTCCACAAAATGGTTCCTTATACCAGGTTTGGACCCTCCACAAAGACCTGTTAAAAATGGGATTTACTGGAGGCATTTTTCCTTGGTGCAACTTATTTTGTGGTATTTCCCTTATAGAAAAACAAAGAGGAGGAGGGCAAGGAAAATGGGGGCCCCTTGCTCAAGCTGAACACAAGTATCTAATAAAATTGCATTAAAAAATAGTGTACTTTTCTCCCCATTATTTTCTTGTTTTTCTTAGTTTAAAAACAAAAAAACCCTCTCCCAGGAAAGGTGGGTGGCCCCATTTGGACCAAAAACTGATGGGGGAAATGATTGCCCTGTACTCTTATGGTTTTTGGCAGATGGTTTTTGTGTCCCCCGCCAAAAAAAAATTTTTCAATTTGTTGGACTTTGCTTAAACCTTTTTACAAAGGATTTAATGGTATTTGGGGGGAGTCTGGGTTTGTCTTTGGGAAATGATTTTGAATTTTCATGGAGGGTTGTTCCCTCATTTTAAAAATTTGGGGACACGTGAATGTTCCTTAATAAAAAGAGGGGACCCCCGTAGAAGGGGCCAAAAACTTGTCCCCCTTCATGCCATGTGTGTTCACAGGTGGTAAAAGGGCAGGGGAGAGGGGGGGGGAATTAAAATATATTATCCCCACGATGCCCGAAAGTTAATAGAATGAAATAGGGCTTTGTTGGTAGTGGTTAGTGGGGGGCACGTTTACCAGTGTCTGATTTTGGATGAGAGAATTATATAGTCGATCGGAATGATTATGGGACCTGTCCCACCAGTGAGAGCTATGAGTTAGTCTTGCCGTCACTAGTTGGTCCTTTGAAACTTCTTCTATGGTTCCTCAGGGGGAATTGTGGATGTTTGACAAATTTGTATTTCTGCTGTTTTGAGCGTTGTGTTAAAGGGGTGGTGGGGTTTAGTGTATTGTGGGGGGGGTATTGGGCAGGCCCCCATGGGGTGGTTTTTTTGGTGTGGGGAGAATTTTTGTTTTTGTTGTTTTTGCAATTTAATGGGGGGTTAATATTAGTTTTTTCTTTAAGAACTGTTTATTAGGTTTTTTTTTTTTTTGTTGTTTGTGAAGGGTATGGGGGGGGGTTTGTTCTTTGTTATTGTTTTTCCCTCACCTTAATTCAGTTTTTTTTGTAATTAATATTTTATCTTTATATTGAGTTAATGAGTGAAGGCATATGGTGTGTGGTAATAATAATTATTTGTTTTTATAAAAATAAATTTTCCAAATTCTGCTTTTAAAAAAATTTTCAAAGGGGAAACAAATCTATTTAATCTTAATTCACACCTGCCTGCAATGGATTGCAGGTTCGTTTGGTGGCTGTACAAACTGGGCCTTTTTTTTAAGTTGGCCAGTTTTTTTATTCACCAAAACATTCTAAATCTTTTCCTGCTCTCCATTGAAGTGAAAAACAGGGGGAAGGGGGGGTGGTCTTAAGGGCGGGGGGGGGAGAGGGGTAAAAAAAAAATTGTCGGATGGAAATAAATGTTGGTGTGATAAGACTGTTTTCGCTATCCCAACTGGCTTCTGAAAGAAAATTTTTTTTATTTCGTTGTTTACCCATTTTTCCAGCAAATAAAAATTATAAAAGGAAAATTAGGATAGGGAAAAACATTAAGAATGAGTTAATTCAAGAAAAAAAAAAAAAAAAGAAAACCTCCTTTTGAAATGTAATTATTTTGTAACTAAATAATGGATATTAGGTTGAAAAAATTAAGATATATCATGCTGAGGGAAAAGTTCTAATTGTTTAGTGAATTCCTTAATTAAAAGGGGGGGGGGGGGAAGTGGAACAGGAAAAATAATGATAAAATTAAGAAGACTAAGTACAGTATTATGGTAAAACCAAAAAAAAAAACACAATTATAATTAATAGTGGGGGGAGAAGGAGAGATTAGTAAAGCATAGAAAATCCATTGCCTCAATATTTTAACATAAAAATTGAGTAGAATAGACATGGGACCCAAAATGGAAGAATTTGTATAGTCAAGGAGGCAAGGGAATCCTTTTATCTAAGACGCACGAAAAGAAATAAAGATAACTGAGTAAGCTGGTGAAAGGTCTTATCGTCCATCGGACAGATGATCAATGATGACAATTCCATAAGCCAAAACA
>JAJQQW010001573.1:0-2500 GCA_025583905.1 Ia io | reverse complement strand
ACCCCCAAATACCAACCACAACACACAACTCCAAAAGAGGTCCCCTTGGCAAGCTTTTTAATAAAAAATAGAGCCTCCCCTGCCTAAAATCATCTCACTGGCTAATAATCAAAGTGTAGGTCCCCAAGAGCCTTGGCTTATGTATGATATAGTGGAGGGCTTGACTAAGGAAAAACAAAAAATTCCAGAAAAGAAAAAAAGAAGCATGTTTTTTTTTGTTTTCCCATTCCTGCAAGCCTGTATAAAAAAGAGCTATTCCTGTTTTTTTTTTGTTGGCATAAAAAAGCTAGAGCTTCAAAAAGAAATTCCTAAATCGGCCCCCTTATTAAAAGAATCCCTCTGCTTACCCTGAAACAGCAATCCCCAACCATGAACGCATTAAAGGAAAAAAGTGAGAAGGAAGAAAGCCCTGAGAGAGAGAGAAGGAATAAAAAAAAATTAAGTGGAAACCCTGCTAGAAGGACAGTCCCCTTAAATCCTAAACCTATGTTAACTCACAAAATTACCTCTCCTTACCTTTTTACCATATTTTTTATTGGGTTTAAAGCAAGGTCCTCTGGTCCTGTCCCCCCACAAACACAATGGGCTGAAGAGGAAAAGGGCAAGGCACTGAACACCTAGAAAAGAAAGGATAATGAGGTGGGCCCCCCCATAGGAGATAGAATCCTGTCCCTCCATTAGTTATTATATTCTACTACCAAACTATGTTTTTTCCTTCTTTTTCCCATCTTGTGTTTTTTGGAGGGATTCTTGTTTTTAATTGGTCCCTTTGTTTGTTTTTTCAAAAATAAGTATTGTTGTTGAAATCCAGCCATAGTAAAATTTTTTATAATATTCCCCCCAAATACTGGGTCTTTATTTTCTTTTTTAAATTTATTATTGTTTAATTATATATATTTTAGATTCCCAGTTTTTTTGGGTTTTAATATATGATACCTAAGACCTTAACAGAATTGAAGTCCCTTTCTGATCCTATGATCATAATGGTAATCCCCCCCCCGCTCCATGGCGGATATTGGTTTTTTTTTATTTAATTATGTTCCCTGGGAGCCAACGTTTTATTTTTTCTTTTTTGGTTCCAATATACCAGTTATAAATTTATAATACCATTTTTTTTTTTTTTGTTTTTTTTTTTTTTTTTAGAGTTTTTTTTTTTTTATTATAAATTAAAGTGGGAATATATTAAAAGTTTTATTTTCTTTCAATTATTTGATTTTTTAATTTTCAAAATGTTTTTTTTTGTAGTTGTTTTTTTGCCAACCCCCATTGCAACCCTGGGCATTTTTTTTTTTGTCAGTGGGAGTGAATTTTTTTTTTGTGTGGTGGTTGAACAAGGTGAATGATAGAAGACTTTGGATTTGGGTTTTGGTTTTTTTTTGGTTTTTTTATTTTAAATGAGCCACTCACGCCAGGTTGATGTTGTTTTTGTTGTGGTTGGAACCAAAAGGGACCAAGTGTCCCCAAAGTGAAGGGCCCCCAGACTTGGGTTGGATGTGTGTGTCTGGAGAAAGACAGCTGTAAGGTGAACAGCTTGGTTGTTTTTAACCTAAGGCCTGGGAAAGTGTTGTTGTTTTCCCCCTGTTGGGTGGTAGTTTGCCAAAACCTATTCCCCCCTTTGTTGGTTTTTTGTTGTGTTTGTTTGTAAAGACATGGGTTGTATTTTTTTTGTGTATTGTGGTTTGTAGCTATCAATCCCTTTGTGGTTCCCCTAATTGGTTTTGTTTGTGCCCAAAGCGGTTTTGGGTGTTTTGAGTTTGTCCCCCCCAGTGATTGGTTTTGGCATAAAGCTTTGGGATGTTTTGAGCCAAGGTTTTGCAAATGTCCAGCCAACAGAGGTTGTTGTTGGCTGTTGGGCAGGGGAACCACTACTCCTTACTTTTTCCCCAAAGCCCTGACCAGCAAAACCTCCCCCCCCTACCAAATGAGGAAAATCCACTAGCCCCATTTCCCAAAATCTCAGCCCCCCTTTCCCTGCTGAGATCGGGGTCCTGGGGAAGAATCGGGACAGACTGGGGTTTTTTTGGGGCGCTAGGATGGAAGAATATTCCCTCCACGCCTGATTTTTAGAAGGGGGGGGGGGCATGCCTTTTTAAACGACTAATCTTTGGTCTTTTGGGGCCAATTCATTCTGGGTGGGCCCCCACCCTGATGGCTTGCTGAGGACCCCCGCCCAAAAAACAAAGCTGTTCAAGTAAAACCCCAATTGGCAGCTAGACTTTGGTTTTTAAAACCTTAGGACATTTGGTGAGTGGGCCTCGATCCAGCACTGGGACCAAGTTTTTAACCTGTACAAAAAAAGGGGGAACACCACCCGCCTTGCTGGTTTGACCCTCAAGAAAAAAACCTCATGCCAACTTGAATGTGGCTTTGAAATACAAACACAAAACACTTAAGAGGCCCCAGCACCAAAACCCATCCAGTGCCCACATCAGATTTAAAAAACAAAGTGGAAAACCAATAAACTTTTTACAAAAAAAGCACTCCCCAAAGGAAGTTCCCC